>JARYGA010027421.1:0-31294 GCA_030545235.1 Helianthus tuberosus
GGCCCAGTGGCACCAGGCAATGACGGATTGACTTGTTGACGCAAGTTCGATCCCGAGCTGACCCGGTTTTAATCCGACCTTTACCCCAGTGGGATATATACTCATGTGGGGGAGGTTACGGTTTCCGGGCGGTAGCCTTAACGGCCAGGCCAGCTTCAGCTCTGCCTACCAACTGATTCTTGACCTGGTCGGGGTCCCCGGTTTGTGGGATGTGATAGCCCTTCCAAAAGAAGTTCACCTACCAAAAAAAAAAAACAAACTCCACCTTTCAACATCGTCCTTGTGTTTCTCTATATATACCCAAACGGCCAAACCCCTATTTCATGCTGTATATACATACATACATACATACATCTCTACAGTCCACACCAACCAACCCCTTCTCAACTTCCTCTCGATATTTTCATCAGACCCACAAACCATCAGGTACTTACTCCACTCTTGTTTCTTGTATGTTTGTTTGTTTGTTCATTATATACACATGGGTTTCGATCAATTTTTGTTTTTTTTTTCAGAATTTGTAAGGTTAGGTGATCGATCAGGAGTGTGTGTGGTGAATGGCTCATCGGAATTTGGAGAAATTGGCGTCCATCGATGCGCAATTGAGGCTTTTAGTTCCCGGAAAAGTGTCGGAGGATGATAAGTTGATCGAGTATGATGCTTTGCTTTTGGATAAGTTTCTTGATATTCTTCAGGATTTACATGGAGAGGATCTCAAAGAAACGGTATGCTTTTCGTGACTTAACGAATTAAAATCATTTTTGTTTTTATGATTTGTTGGTTTGGTAGGTGATATGTGATGAACAGCCATTTGATCTTTTACAGAAATGTAACTGTTGTTTGTTGACTGTCAGCTGTTTGATCAAATGCCCAAGTGAATATTAAACTGCAGATAATGAAATTTGGGCGCTTTTTGGAAATAAAATAAAATAATCATAATTTGCTTTCGATCCTATGATTCCTATATCATCCGTGTGTGTATGCATAATTACAGACCACAAATCACACAGCCAATAATCTTAAAGCCCAAATTACCTTCATATAATATTATATTTTTAGAAGTTGGGGCCCTACGGAAGTACCTTGCTTTATTTCACTTCCACTTCCACTTGAGCAGTGGTGAAGCTTTAAAATTTCCACGGGGGTCGGAAGTCACCAGACCTAAAAATTCTATAGAAGTAATTTTTTTTTTATTATAAAACCGGGGGTCGAAAACGTATATATCTAAAAATTCTATACGAAACGTACATACATAACACTACTGAGCGAAAAGTTCGGGGGGTCGCCCCCCCTCCCCGGGCCCTTGAAAGCTACGCCCCTGCACTTGAGCTGTCCCTGCTTATTGCCTTTTGTATTCATATGGAGCATTTCGACATCCTTTGAACTGATCATTGCAATCGAAGTTGAATTAATCAGTCGTTTTCTGAATATGAATTTTCAAGTTGCAATGTATGCCTTCAAAATGCAAATGCAAACAACCAATCTAACTGTAATCTTTCTTTCTGTAGGTTCAACAATGCTATGAGCTATCCGCTGAGTACGAAGGAAAGCATGATCCTAAAAAGCTCGAAGAGCTTGGAAACTTGTTGACGAGTTTAGACCCAGGTGATTCCATCGTCATTGCAAAGGCCTTTTCTCACATGCTTAGCTTAGCCAATCTAGCCGAAGAGGTTCAGACCGCTCACTGCAGAAGGACTAAACTCAAAAAGGGTGATTTCGTTGATGAGGCTAATGCATCAACTGAATCTGATATCGAAGAAACTCTTAAGAGACTTGTACATAAGCTTAAAAAGTCCCCGGAAGAAGTGTTTGATGCACTCAAGAATCAAACTGTTGATCTTGTCTTCACCGCTCACCCAACTCAATCTGTCCGTAGATCTTTGCTACAGAAGCATGGAAGGTATACCGTTGTTCGAATCAAGCCTATTTTAAAGCGAATAGTTTGTTAATATTACTTACGATGTTTTGTTTTCAGAATTCGGGACTGTCTTGCACAGCTATATGCCAAAGACATCACTCCTGATGATAAGCAGGAACTGGATGAAGCTTTGCATAGAGAAGTATTCATCAGAATTTGATTATATTTAAACTGATTATTAGTCCATTAGATATCTGACTTCAGCTGGAACTGCGAAAAGAT
Source organism: Helianthus tuberosus (assembly GCA_030545235.1). Classification (NCBI taxonomy): domain Eukaryota; kingdom Viridiplantae; phylum Streptophyta; class Magnoliopsida; order Asterales; family Asteraceae; genus Helianthus; species Helianthus tuberosus. The sequence continues at coordinate 2,141 of JARYGA010027421.1, forward strand.
TACTGTTATTTTATATAGAATGAACTGTCATTTTCATCGTGTGGTTTATCCAGTTATGCCAGTGCAGGCCAAATTTCAAACTTGCACCATTTTCGTCCTTGACATTCTTGAACATGTCAGTTTAATCCAAAAAGTTAATGGTCGTTAACTTTGACTGTTAAATGAGGTGTTAAAAGGTAATTTCAATTTTTTCCTACTTTGTTTTATCTCTGTGTATATATATGTATCGTTTTAAAGAGGTGTAAAAAATTGAAAAAGAAATTAAAATGGAAAATTACCTTTTTACCCCTCATTTAACAGTCAAAGTTAACGACCGTTAACTTTTTGGATTAAACTGGCATGTTTCAAGAACGTCAGGGACGGAAATGGTACAAATCTCAAATTTGGCCTGGACTGTCATAGTGGGGGGGGATATTCCACGGTCCTCCCAACCGCTGGAGTGATAACACTCCACCAGCAACCTAGCCTCATGGTGCCAGGGGGTGAATACCCCATCCCGAGCTGAGTCCGTTTCCTTCTGGGAAGAAGGTGGCCGAATGTCCCCGTGCCTGGACTCGAACCCGGGTCTCTATGAAGAGTAGGGGTGAGGCTGGCCAACTGGGACACCCCAGTTGGTTAGGACTGTCATAGTGTCATAATTGAACAAACCACAAGGACGAAAATGGCGGTTAACGCTTTTAGTTATTTTTTTAATGAAACTGTGCCAGATTCAAGCTGCTTTTCGCACTGATGGACGAAAATGGCGGTTAACTCTTTTAGTTATTTTTTAATGAAACTGTGCCAGATTCAAGCTGCTTTTCGCACTGATGAGATTAGGAGGACACCTCCAACCCCACAAGACGAAATGAGAGCGGGAATGAGTTACTTTCATGAAACAATTTGGAAGGGTGTTCCTAAATTCTTACGTCGTGTTGATACCGCTCTTAAGAATATTGGGATTAATGAACGTGTTCCGTATAACGCCCCGCTTATACAATTTTCTTCATGGATGGGTGGTGATCGCGATGGTATACGCTTTCCTGACACATATCTTATCTGTATAATGTTCTACAAAAGTCTAATTAATTGTGCTAAAATATGCAGGTAATCCGAGGGTAACTCCTGAAGTTACACGGGATGTTTGTCTACTTGCGAGGATGATGGCTGCAAACATGTACTTTTCTCAAATAGAGGATCTTATGTTTGAGGTATGAAAATTTAGGATTGCCTTTACTTCTGCTTCATGTACTCTGTTTTTAATTATTTTTACAATTGGATCGTGCATTTCAGATGTCCATGTGGCGTTGTAGTGATGAACTTCGTGTTCGAGCCGAAGAACTTCATAGATCATCTTCAAAGAGAGATGTCAAACATTACATAGGTAATTGATGCAAAGTGTTCCTTTTATTATTACTATTTTGAAAAACTACAAAATTATGTATAAAAGGTCTTTTGGGTCAACTCAAAATTTTGACCTACTAGCCCATTTTGCTACCTTAATACATAGGTACACACATAAGACAGTTTTGGACCTTTTGAGGTTGCTTAATGATCATTTTTTCTCCAGAATTTTGGAAGCAGGTTCCTCCTACGGAACCGTACCGTGTGATTCTTGGTGACGTGCGGGACAAACTGTATAACACGCGCGAAAGAGCTCGCCATTTGTTAGCCCATGACGTGTCAGACATACCAGAGGAGTTGGTTTATACCAATGTTGAACAGTTCTTGGAACCTCTTGAGTTATGCTACAGATCACTGTGTGCGTGTGGTGATCGTGTGATTGCCGATGGTAGTCTTCTGGATTTTTTACGACAAGTCTCTACGTTTGGACTCTCACTTGTGAGACTCGATATCCGTCAAGAATCCGACCGCCACACAGACGTCCTTGACGCCATAACTCAACATTTGGAAATCGGGTCTTATCGTGAATGGTCTGAAGAGAAACGACAAGAATGGCTTCTATCCGAGCTAAGCGGAAAACGTCCTCTATTCGGGCCTGATCTCCCAAAAACCGAAGAAATTGCAGATGTTTTGGATACATTCCAGGTGCTAGCTGAACTTCCACCTGATTGCTTCGGTGCTTACATCATCTCCATGGCTACATCACCGTCTGACGTGTTGGCGGTTGAGTTGCTTCAGCGGGAATGTAACGTAAAACAACCGTTGCGGGTGGTCCCGCTTTTTGAAAAACTCGCGGATCTTGAAGCAGCCCCGGCTGCGGTGGCACGTCTTTTCTCGATCGAGTGGTACTGTAACCGGATCAACGGTAAACAAGAAGTTATGATCGGGTACTCGGATTCAGGAAAAGATGCGGGAAGGCTTTCAGCCGCTTGGCAGCTTTACAAGGCTCAAGAAGAGCTTATTAAAGTTGCGAAAAAGTTTGGGGTTAAGCTTACGATGTTTCATGGACGTGGTGGGACCGTCGGGCGAGGAGGCGGGCCTACCCATTTGGCTATCCTGTCTCAACCGCCTGAGACCATTCACGGGTCTCTTCGAGTCACGGTTCAAGGTGAGGTTATAGAGCAATCTTTTGGTGAAGAACATTTGTGTTTTAGAACGCTTCAGAGGTTTTGTGCCGCTACACTCGAGCATGGGATGAATCCCCCTATCTCACCACGACCCGAGTGGCGTGCACTTATGGATGAGATCGCGGTTCACGCAACCGAACAATACCGCGAAATTGTCTTCAAGGAACCACGTTTTGTCGAGTATTTCCGCCTTGTGAGTATTCTAATCATGTATCATATTCATCTTTACTTGTATTCGTTTTGACCTCTGGATTCGCTTACAGGCTACGCCAGAACTGGAGTATGGACGGATGAACATCGGGAGCCGCCCATCGAAACGAAAACCGAGTGGTGGCATAGAGTCACTCCGAGCCATCCCGTGGATCTTTGCATGGACTCAAACCAGGTTCCATCTCCCGGTTTGGCTCGGATTCGGGGCGGCATTTAAGTACACGATTCAGAAGGACTTAAATAATCTTCACATGTTACAAGAAATGTACAAAACATGGCCTTTCTTTAGAGTCACAATTGATTTAGTCGAAATGGTGTTCGCGAAAGGTGACCCCGGTATTGCTGCCTTGAACGACAAGCTACTTGTCTCCGAAGACTTATGGTCGTTTGGTGAATCTTTAAGAGCAAACTATGAGGAAACCAAGAGTCTTCTGCTTAAGGTATAAACAACCACCTAAATAATTAATTAACTATACAACACTAATAACCATGATAGTATTAGTTATTTAATTATATATAAGATGATTACTTTGTTGGTTAGATTGCTGGACATAAGGATCTTCTTGAGGGCGATCCATACTTGAGACAACGACTTCGACTGCGTGACTCATACATCACGACCCTGAACGTATGCCAAGCTTACACACTGAAACGGATCCGCGATCCAAACTATCACGTGACACTGAGGCCTCATATTTCTAAAGAGTATGCAGAGCCAGGGCGCAAACCGGCTGATGAGTACATCAAGCTAAACCCAAAGAGCGAGTACGCTCCGGGTTTGGAAGATACACTCATCTTGACCATGAAGGGTATTGCTGCGGGAATGCAAAATACCGGTTAATTAATAAACGATGTTATGTTATGTTATATTGTGTGTGTTATTGTGGTTGTTTGCTTAGGGGAATTTGGCTGAACCCCTGGTTGAATACGATGGTGGTCGTCGATAATGGGTGTAGTGACGGGTACCATGTGCATCTTTGATGGTACCTTGTTCAATAAACTGATGAATTATTGTACTTTTGAATAAATGATTCAACTGAAACGGTCTTTTGTACTCGTTTTTATGCTTCTTTTCTGGTGGGAATGGAAAGGGGTTCAAAACAAATATAAGTTGGCATTTATAAATAAAACTTTTTTATATTATAATGAGTTAATTGCCCGGATGGTCATGTGGTTTCACATTTTTTCACGTTTAGTCCCCACCTTTTGAAAATAGCAGGCATGCTCCCTATGGTTTGTTATTTTGTTACTCGGATAGTCCCCCTAGTAGATGTCAGTTAGTTTGGAAATAACAGGTATGCTCTCTATGGTTTGTCATTTTGTTACTCGGATAGTCCCCTGAGTAAATGTCAGGGGACTATCCGAGTAACAAAATGACAAACCATAGGGAGCATACCTGCTATTTCCGAAAGTTGGGGACTAAATGAAAAAAAAAACGTGAAACCACAAGGACCATCCGGGCAATTAACTCTATTATAATAACGTGTAATACTTAATTTGAAATAATTGAGTAAAATATGATTTATTGACCAGTTTTATAAAAACGCTTCTTACTTGGATTATATACAATCGCATTATCAACAGTGAGACAAAGATATAAATTTATATTTTAGAGGATATGTAAAATCTGTATATTTTACTTTCTATACAGCCTAAAAATGTATAGTTGGAGGAAAATATCAAATTTGTTATGATAAGTTATTCCCCCTTATTAAAGCATAATAACTTCAACTTAAGAAAATCCAGCACAAGCCCGGTTAAGACAACATAGTCTGGACAGATCTTATCTAGGGCCGCCGTTTAGACGGTGTGACAATGAGTCGAGTCACTGTTGAAAAAAAAGCATAATAACTTCAACTTTAAATGAAGTCGGTATGTGTCTCCACGAAATTAATGTTTATTCTAGATACCTTTTTTTGGTAATGAACCGTCCACTTTTGAACTGGTTCGTTTGGTTGGGGGTGTAATTGTGTAAACAAGTGAGATGTTTGTAGGAATGGAGTTCAGCCAACAAACCTATTATTATTTATATTAATATTATAAAACCAATTATATGTTGAGAACTATGATAACCACATAAAATATTTGTATGTAATGCATTGATGATTTAATGAGATAGTAGGATATACAACTATATAACTGTCCTCACACTTAGAAAAAGATATGATTAATTTTGCAACTCTAGTAGTTCTTAAGATAACATTGATTCTGAAATGTTTACATACTTGTGTTAATTAATTTTCGAGTTAAATGTCATTTTAGTCCTTGTGGTTTAAGCCATTTTGTCAGTTTAGTCCAAAGGTTTCATTTTTCGCCCGTGAGTCCAAAAAGGTTTCACCGTTGCCATTTTAGTCCACCGGGTCAACTTCATCCATTATTTCTGTTAACGAGAATGACAATTCGGTCATTTTATATGACCAAATTGCCCTTTTAGTTAATAGAATTACATATAAAATGACCGAATTATCCTTATCGTTAACAGAAAAAATGGATGAAATTGACCCGGTGGACTAAAATTGCAACGGTGAAACCTTTTTGAACCGATAGACGAAAAATGAAACCTTTGGACTAAACTGGTAAAATAGCCCAAACCACAAAGACTAAAATACCATTTAACTCTTAATTAATTATAAGAATATATAGAATCGTACAAGGTTTATCGGGGATTAGGGATTTAGCCATTTGTTTCATTGGTGTTCCTAAATGATGCAAATTTGTTGTCTGGGGTGACCGAACTTAACCAAACTGACCGACCTATCTTATTTCCCTGGGCTCTCATATAATCTATTCCAGTTCAAATGGGCTTCAGTTAACCACCAACACATTCGTCCATTTGGGCTTTTCTCTCCAACAAAATCAACGTTTCCGATCGGGTCTCCGACCACCTTTATTCTTCATTTCTTCTCACCAAAGCAAAAACAATAATTATAATAATAAAAGCAGAAAAAACGCATAAAGCAAATCCAACTCCACCACACTGGTTTTGTAATTTGCAGAACAATCTAGAATACTAGTCGTCGGAGCAATGTCAGCGCTTGCAACAAGGCGACGGCGTCAGTCGGAATCCGATCGATTGCTACCGTCAACGTCAACTGACGGTTACACAAAGGTAGATAAGCCGCCGGAGAAACCAGAGCCCGAGGCGGAGAAAGGCTTATCATGGGCACTTCCTATATTTGCCCTAGGGTTATTGAGGTATATGAGTGCAACTACTAATATTATTCATGACTGTGATGAAGTCTTTAACTACTGGGAGCCTCTTCACTTCATACTTTACAAATCAGGTTTTCAAACTTGGGAGTACAGGTACTTGTTTGTTTTTCACTTCTTGTAGTTAGTTTTGTGGTTTTCATTTTGTTGATTATCTGTTAATGTGCTTCTTCATTTGATTTACACTGTTTGTTTAATTTGAATTGAAGAGGTTAATACCGGTTCTGTCTTGTATAGCAAGGTTTATGTGTAGAGTTTAACTAATTTAGTAATTTGGATTGTTTTACCTTTTAAGATGATTGTGTAATATACAAGTATAGAACTTAACAAGCAGCAGAACAGATAGGAGAGACATAGCTTATAAGTTATGTTAGTATATTAGCTAATCAAGCCAATTGACAGTTGACACTTGTCCGGTGCTTCGCAAAAGTTAGGGATAACTAAATATGCGTTTACCGTTTAAGTATGTTTAGTGCTCAGTGTATCTCATCAAGATTTAACTTTGATATTTCTGTTTTTCTTTGTATAATTGTATGTCAAAGTGCCAAATGTGTATCGTTTGGCTAAAGAGCCAAGTTACAATGTATTATGTCTACGAAACATTTGTATGAATATATGATTAAACTATTAAAGCAACGATTAGGTAAGTGTAGTGGACTGGTTGAGTAAAATGCCTCTTTATGTATATTGTGTAGACATTAATGTAGCCGCAATTACTGTGGTGGCTTGTATGCTTACTTCTTTTTGGCCTCATGATGTCATTCATTAATTTTTTGTAGAAAGACGTCATGAAAGTGTGTACATCGTAAACTTTTTACAAGTATATCAAAGCAAATTATCCTTGTCTTGTCGGTTCTGTAGCATTCCTGCTTGTAAACATTTTCAGTTCATGATTTCTTGATTCAGCCGATATGAAGTGTTGAATGTTACTAATGGTCATATTTTATTCCATGATATGAAATCCTTTTGATTCATTTATTTTTTTTAATTATTTATTGTTTTTTGCAGTTCCCAGTTTGCATTACGTTCGTACCTGTATCTTCTTTTCCATTATATAGTGGGCTGGCCAGCATCAATATTTTATCATTGGCTTGAAGATGAAAAAGTACAGATTCAATACTTTTTCAATTCATTACTTGTATAAGCTTCTTTAGTATTATCTTCATTAACATAATTGTTTTAACTATTGAGCTCATTTCAGGTAAGAGTATTTTATGCTGTGAGGATATTTCTCGGCCTTATCTCCGTCATAACCGAAGCTGCTTTGGTAGTAGCAATTTCCAGAAAGTACGGAAAACGCCTCGCTTGTTACACACTCGCCCTGTTGTGCTTAACAAGTGGTTGCTTTTTCGCTAGCACAAGTGAGTACCCATTAAACTTATTTTCAAGTACATTTCGTTAATCTTTATAAATCCAAGTTGGTTTACGTTTCGACGTGAATTTTCTCGTTAATGAATCAGGTCAAATATAATACGTTTTCGTGCTTATTTTCATGTGCATTTTCAGTTGGTCTAGGTTTTTACATAAATTTTGTTCGAAAACGAGTCGGGTCAAATATTTGACGGTATAAGTTACTTTAAGTTTCGACGCCGCGGCAACGCGAGGCGGGTCAAAGTACTAGCTATATTTCTTATGTGTTAAAAATAATTGTTTTCACTTTTAACTGCTGTTGATTTACAGGTTTTTTACCCAGCTCGTTTTCGATGTATGCTATTTCTCTCTCCTCCGCACTGTTTCTTTTCGGCATGCATGCCTCAGCTGTTGCCGTTGCGGCAACCGGTGTTATTCTTGGTTGGCCGTTCTCAATCCTTGCGTTTCTTCCGGTAACCGTTTCCTCTCTAATTAGAAGGTTCAAACAAGCATTTCTTTCAGGAGCACTCATTTCGATTACCCTTTTGGTACGTAAATTTCTTTCTTTAATGTTCTTTATATGTTTGGTACTTAGAAGATGAGGTTGTATATTTGTTTAAAATTCTGTGCAGGCACTTTCGGTACTTGTGGACTACCATTACTACGGGAAATGGACATCATCTGTTATGAATTTGTTAGTGTATAATGTGGTAGGAGGTGGTGAGAGTCATTTGTATGGAACCGAAGGACCGTTATACTACTTGAAGAACGGATTTAATAACTTCAACTTCGCACTTGTTCTTGCACTACTTTTTGTGGCTACTCTACCGGTTACAAAGAAGAAGTATGCTCCTGACTTGTTAATCGTGGTGTCCCCTGTTTATATCTGGTTGGTGTTCATGTCGTTGCAGCCACACAAAGAAGAAAGGTCTGACCCTTATGTCTGCTTTTTTTTTTTAATATATTTGAGTAAAAAGACCGAATACCCCTGAAAAATACCCCTAACTTAACGGAGAAAATGGATGGAGTTAACAAGCTGGATGAAAATGGCAGGATTTCAAACCTTTTGGATACAGATGCTGAAAAACTAACCTTTGGACGAAAGTCGCAAAACTAGCCAAACCTCAGGAACGAAAATGGCATTTTACTCTTAATATTATTTAAAGAGTATATTTTGAATATTGGATTTATAGGCTATAAGGAGTGTATTGGCTGAATGGCTCTTTGACTTGCAGGTTCCTTTATCCTATCTACCCTCTTATATGCGTTGCTGCTGCATCTGTCATCGAGAGCATTCCTGATTTCTTTTACGAGCGTTATAGAACCGAACAATCTCTGCTTTACAAGGTAAATCATAAGTTGTGTATATTAGCACCATTAACACTTTTATTGTGTGTTATGTTTATAATCAACCTTTTGCATATGCAGATGGCTAAATACGTGAGACCGTTTCTTATCGGCCTCGTTCTATGCGTTTCTCACTCTAGAACTTTCTCTATCATAAATGGTTATGCTGCTCCTTTAGAGATTTATAAGCACTTTGAACATCACGATGATGCTGGAACTGGTAAGAACCATTTTCTCAATTGACAAAATGGGCTCCAAAACATTTCATATATCTTTTGTTGACTTGGTCAATGCAGGTGCGGTGGTGTGTGTAGGAAGTGAGTGGCACCGGTTTCCGTCTTCCTTCTTTATTCCGGACTATGTGGGTGAAGTTCGGTGGATTGATGACGGCTTCAGGGGCCTTCTTCCTTTTCCATTTAATTCAACCTTGGGTGGAACTTCAGCGGCACCATCATATTTTAATAATAAGAACGAAGCATCACCTGATCAATTTGTAAGCTTCTTGCCGCTAGTTTTCCCGCACGCGTGTTCTTGTCGCTAACATAAAACGAGTTCTTAGAATTTACTTTATTTTAATTTATTAACAGCTTCAGGATGTCGAGAGCTGTGATTTTCTTGTTGAGCTCCAGCTTCAGAGACCCTTTCTTTCTCGAGGCTCTGACCTGTCAAAATGGGAGGTACTCTGTGTGTGTGTGTGTTTTAAAAATTTTATGGACGCTTATACGTCAAAAAAATACACTTTTGACTTTGGCATCAAGTCAAAAGGCTGTATAATGATGTGACAAGCATATGGTCAACGTACATACCCTCCTAAATCACTTTATTCAAATAATATATATATATTCTTTTAATAATAAAGTTTTTTTGTAGCAGGATTTAAAGCATTAATAATTTTACAAAAGCTTTGAATTGGAGAAAAGAAGTGTATGCATGTTGGCCCGACCAACCCCATTTTGGCACCTCTAATAATGAGCGTTTGTGTTGTAGGTGGTTGCGGCTTTACCATACCTAGATAGGGAATTTTCACCTCCTTTACATCGATCATTCTTCATACCGTATATGTGGGAGGAGAAAAACACATTTGGGCTTTACAAATTATTGAAGCGACACAAAGAGCAACATTAGGTTTTGCAAGCGGGTAGCTATACGAAAGTGATATTAGGATCTGTTATATTACTAACTCTAGGATAATCCTCGACCTTCCTGCAGCATGTTGATTTTCTTTTGGTTATTGTTGAGCATACGTTGTTGTCATTATGGATTTGAGTAAAATAGTGTTTTGTTTCAAAATTGTTTTTTTTTTTTTTTTTTTTTTTTTTATAAAAAGTACAGGCGAGTAATAGGCCTGCTAATATGCTCAACGAATATGGTGAGGGGCCTTATCATTCTCGATGTGGTTTGATAGTTTTAGTTTTCAAGTTAGCCCATGCGTGTTCGACGTTAATATATCAATGCAGCCAGGGGCGGATATAGCTTGTAAACAGGGGTAGCACCGGCTACCCCTTGACGCTCCGGTGGTAGTGTAGTTTTTAGAAAAAAATTGACGTTTTTTCGATTTTGTTATCCTTTTTCTTGAAACGTTGCTCCTAAAAGGATTTTCTAGATCCGCCACTAAATGCAGCTAAGCCAGTTACATGAAATGCACAACTTAAATCTCAAATGAGACAAAAGGAAAAGGATGTCTATAGAAAAATAGATTTGCGTTACACAGGTCAATCATATCCCCAATGTTTAAAAAATAGGTTGATTCAGGTAATATGTGTTTGCTTGATGAGTTTATTTGCCTCTGCTCAAGTTATACAATTGGTTTAAAGTCGTCATCATCATCATACTCAGTAAATCTCAAGAATAGCAAAGCTAAGGTCCCTCTGAGGAGGGTAAATATAAACAGCCTTACCTCTATTTCGTAGAAATAGAGAAAGTGCTTCTAGTGAGGCCCGGCTCGATAGTAGTTTTGTATCAAGCCTTGGACATACGACACATAACACTTAGCAATCGGGACAAAGGCCGATTAGTGCATCTATATCTCCTTGTTTTTCAGCTATCAACGCAACCGTCAGCCACTTTTAACATTATTAGTGCAATTTCACTCCCCCCCCCCCCCCCCCCAGGGCCCACATATATTTTACTTGCTAACTCATATTTGGTCAGCCAACACCTGAGATCATCACTGTCTCCCCGACTTTGCAGCTAGCACTTATCTGTCCCAGCCGGTTTCTGTTATAAATTTACGCAAAGCGTTATCTTTCATAAGGGTTTCTTTGATCCATTTGAACTTTGTATTATTCTACATGTTAAAACCAGTGTGGTCAATGATGTCTTCAGTCTTTAGCTGCAAGGATCGAACAACCTAAGACCATCCACAATAAGGAGACTCAAAAACGTCTAAAAACATGTCCAGTCAGCTGTCACATTAAAAAAACACTCATTTTTTTCATAAATGTCTAAAACTCACCTAACATGAAAACCTAAAAATACCTAAAAACAATGTCATATTCTCACCACCTTTTTATTTAAAATAACTCTCTATTTTATGTAACATATAACTAAAAAGACAAGGTCGCCCACCATTTGGTTTTTTAGTCATTTTTGTAAAAAAAAAAAAAAAAAATCTTCTAAAAATGGGACACGAAAAAACAAGGTGCACGATAACGAATGAGGTGGAAAAACGAGTAAAAACAATACCCAAAAACGTATTATTGTGAATGCCTTAAGATGTTAGGTTGGCTTGGATTTGTCTTTGATAATGGCTCCTTAAAACAAATTCCGCACATACATTACGATGAATGCATCGGTCTCCTATTATGCAAGAAGTATAACCATAGTTGTATTGTTGGAGATGAATTCACGAGTCAAAGCCTCCAACACTCGGCTTTTTAGTGTTTTTATTGTTTGTGGAAAATAAGAAGGGTAAAGTTCAAATACATACTCTCCTAAAAATAGGAAGTTGTAGAAAGGGTATCAAACGGACTTTGATTGAACTCATTCAAATGACATTGGAACCGTCTTGTCGAACTTTACGATATGAGATTTTAGGTTTTCGCTTTTGGATTTTTATCTTGTAGATTTTAGAATTTTTGTTTAGATCATTGTTTCTTTTTATTTAGCATTGTGTCTTTTCTTTATTTGCGTTATTGTGTCTTTTTTTCTCGACACTGTGTTATATTTCTCGGCATTATGTTATATTTTGCAATCCTTTATGTCGTTGTACACTTCCCAGATTTAGAAAACTTTGTAAGATAACTTTACTCGATGAAATAACTTAGAAAGTAGTCCTCTCTAAGTTTTTTTTTTTTAATATGAGTTGCTCGTTTTTCTATGTTTTCATGTGTGTTATCTCGTTAAACATATCACAAAATGAATCTTTTAAGAATATTTTATACCTACACCATAAGAGAAGACGACATGTAAATTTAACTAGATTTTAGACGTAGCGCGTTGCGGTGAAACGTAACGAATGATAATGTAAAACAAACGTTATCAGAAAAAGAAACATGTTGTTTTAACAGTCAAACCATCAGAATCGTTTTAGTTTATCATCATAACTATGTACTTAAGTTTTTAGAAAAAAAAATAACGAACATAAGTTATTAATGAAATATTAAATTAATTGATAAAGGAAATATGACTTAAAAAAGTACAAGGAATTATTAAAAACAAAAAATAAATAATAAAGGAAATATGGTTTTAGAAAAGGAAAAATAAAAATATGTTAAAAGTTAAAAGTAAATAAAATAATAAAGTGTTATAATAATAAAATATTTAAAAACTATAAATTATTATAAAATTAAAATCACTATTCATGGTCATTCATTTTCGTATTTATGTTTTTAAAAAAAAAAAATTAACAAATGTAAATTAATGATATATTAAATTAGTTGATTAAAGGAAATATAATTAAAAAAAGAATTATTAAAAAAATGATAACTGAAATATGGTTTAAAAAAGAAAAGTATGTTAAAAGTTAAAAGTAAATATAACACTGAAGTATTATACTATTAATTAAAATAATAAAATTAAAAAAAATGTTAGTATTATAAAATTAAAATCATTATGCATGGTCGTTATTAGGAAAATCTTAAATTAATTGATAAAGAAAATGCGATTTAAAAATAAAAAAATAATTATGAAAAACAAAAAAAATACATATTCATATATATGTATTAAAACATAACATAACCGAGAAACAATAATTTAACGGTAACGACGTCATTTTATTGATTGACAATAGTGAGAAAGAGATACGGAAGTGATAAGACGGGACTCTAGAGAGAGAAAGAGAGATGCAAGCCACGGCCTCCTTATCCTGGTGACGCACTTTGCCGGTGATGATGATGATAATGGTGTCGTTTGTGAGTTTAACTTCGACGACACAGATTAGAAGACGTTGGGGACAGCGGAACGAAGACGGGGATGATGAAGGCAAGACGGCGACGGGACTACATGTCCAAATCACATCCAAAAAACCGCCCGAATTGGCCGATTTAAGCGACAGATGTAGGATTTCGAAGTCGAGATATATAATGCTCATTTATTGCATCTCTTAGGGTGTAAGGGGTGCATGCCTAATGAGATTAGACAAACTTTCCATCCACCCAATCATATTGTGTCATGTCATTTCCCCTCTCATTCTTCCTCTTGTCCAAAAAAATATAAGGAGTGCATGCCTAAAATGAGATTAGGCAAACTATTTTTTTCTTTTTTTTAGACTACCTAATTAATAAATGAAACTTAATTTTAACAAAATAAAAGTACATTAAATTAAAAAAAACATTACTTTTCAAAAAAAATTAAAAAAACATTACACTAAAATAAACTCACTAAAATAACATTAACTAAATTAAAAAAAAGACATTACATAAAATTAAACCTTCTAAAAAAATAAAACCATAAAAAATTTAAAAACTACACGGCCATCCATGTTTTTTTGCGATCTCGCGTTTTCGAGCTAGTGTGATTTCCAACATCTCTGGGGAACATTGTCGTTTGGCCTGTTAAACGTCTCCAGATTCTTATCAAACCGAATTGATCTCAACGTCTCTCGCTGTTCATCTGCCAACTCGATATATTTTTCCTCTCGTTTCTTTTTAATTTCCACCAACTCTTGTTTCATATATTTGTATTCTTGGAGCTTATCAGACATACCAACTGACTTTTCACTCGACGTTGCGGGTCCTTATCCTTTTTCTCTTTCTTTTGTTTCCTTGTTGGAGAGGGGTCTACGTTTATGTCGGGTATATAACTATCTGCTTGATAGTTACCTGAATCGGATGACTTTATTTTTTGCCCCGAACCACCACTATCCTCACCCACCAATGGTATCGGGGCACATTTCTTATGCTTTCTAACCACCTCCCACGCCTCGATATGAGGAAAGCAACCCGAATGTCGTTTTTGGTAATCTTTTAGCGCTTGTTTCATAACATGAGCATCGTCACTCCCGCTAGGACGTAAATGATCCTATAATAAAAATATAAATTATATTAATGTAAAAAAATAAGAATATGTTTTATGGTAAAAAATAAAAACTATGCAAACGTTAAAAGTTATACCGCTTGATCCCAAAAACCGTTGAATTCGTTCAACTTTGATTGCATAATTTTCCATTTCGGACGGACTTGATGAATGGTCCGGGAGCTTCCTCCAACGGTTGCATTGTAGTGTGCGAGAACATTCTTCCAAAAACTGTCACAACCCCCGACCCCTATCCCGGGAGCGGGCGGCCGTGAGCCAGTTTCAGTGGTATCGGTGTTTATCAATTTTGGCAGCGAAAAATTTCATCAGGATCGTAGTTAGGAAATATTTTATCAGAGTTAAACACAAAAAATGTTTAAAATAAATAAATGGGATAAAATCCAAGTTTCTCTGATAATACATTTATAAGTGGGACAAAACCCGATTTTCATTTTGATATATTTATAGGGAATAACCCTAATTATTGAAAAAGATTCTCCTTTTTAATTAGGTAACTTTTATTGCCACTTTTCTATGTCTTCAGTGCTCTCCAGCTGGCTTTTATTGACTTCACACTAAGTTACCTGAAACACGTGTTTAAAACATTTTATCAGCAGGAAATACTGGTGAGTGAATCCCAGTTTAATCAAGTTTAATAAGACCATTGTACAGTATTGAGGGCGGTCTCGCAATTACATTTGTTTCCAAGTCATATCAATTACCACCCACGGTACTGTCAAACCCGACTTGTGGAAAAGTTACTCCTCGCAAGGCAGTAACTAATTTTGTATACAAAACCCCAACATACCGACGATAATTGTATCCTTACAAATACTCAATAACTGCTTAATATATAATTAATCGTGTGAGGTTTTGTAAAAACAATTTGCAAAAAGGAGATTACTCACATTGCTATTTTAGGCCTTTCCTTAGTGACTTCCTGGTTATAATCTAGTTAAATAAACAATGCACACGTGTTAGTATAATAACCCATTTTAACATTAGTAATACCCTTCCCGAGACGACATTCTAACGACTACGTCGGGCAGAACCTCGACAGCCGTTACAGAACCCTAGATCAATCGGGCAGCGTATCTAATACGTATCCAGGGGTTATGATACTTACAACGGGGCAGAACTTCGTTATTTAGGGGGGGGGGGGTAAAATGCCAAGGTACATGGCCTACACTGCAGAAATTGATAGAGAAAATTGATTTTTGAACGATTTCCAATTGAATCCGATCGACCATATTTATAGGGCTGACATAAGGGGCTCTCGCGCCCCGCGAAGACCACACCAAGGTCTTACGCGGCCCGCGAGGTCCAGAAAAGGTGGCGGCATCTTGCTGAGTCACCGGGGTTCTTTGACGCGTGTCCTGCCATGTGTCGCGCTGATGCTTCGCCACTTAACACTCGATCGCGGCCCGCGTAGAATGAGAAGTAGTCTGTCGCGCCCCGCGACAGACTTAAATATTTGTTTTTATTTTTATTTTATTAATTTAAATATATTTCGGGCCCACTTTTCGTATACGGGGTGTATTTTAGGATGTATAGGGGTATTCTAAATATATTAGGGGTGTCGGAATTATTTTTGGAGGATTGATATATCTTGGTACAATTCCTGGATTATTTAATAAAATATATAGTGCACTCACATTAAGTATAATAACCCAATTTAACTTTATCCCTACGTCACGAGACAGAACCCCAACGAATTTAGGCAGAGCCTTGACATACGTTACGGGGCCCTACGTCAATCGGACTGGGTATCAGTGATCAGGGGTTAAAACACTTAAAACGGGGCAGGGCTTTATTATTATTATTAAAAAGATAGAATTCTAGAGAGAGAGATTGAAAGGGACTGAGCAGTTTGAAACTTCAATACCTGTCTGTTATTTATACTCATTACTAGGCTTGGATTTCACGCAATACTGACTTCAATCATACACGTACACAATGGAATTGAATTTATTCTTATCTAAGTTGTCATGCATACGTACACATGTACGCAAAAGTCTTTAATTGTGAATTTTATTGTTTTATTATTTTATTATTAATATATATATTATAATTAATTTAACTGATTCACTTATTTGGCGCTTATAACTTCTAAAATATGATGTTTTACAAAATAATGAATATGTCTTTAGAACGATAATAATCTTATCCACATTTTGAACCAAGTTTCATTAAAAACGGAGTAGGTTCAATATAATGTATTTTTATTACTATAACTATTAAACGGTTCCCATGTTTGCTAAAAATATCTTATATTTCTATTGGCCAACTTACCCATGACCTATTTTATTTAGAAATTTTGGGAATGTTACTTTCTCCCCACCTTGTTTTAAATCTCGTCCTCGAGATTTGGGCTACGATATCTTCTTGGGGTTACGTCACGTCTTTTAGTTAGTTATCAAGGTATCTGGGATAGAATATAAAGATATCATAGGATAATTCGAATTCAATGGTCTCAGAACTTAGTTTGATGTTAACTGAATGAGATGAAATGATACCATTACCAAGGTGACTAAGTTTCACAAATCAAAAGAGAGATTTGATAGGCATAGAATTTGAAATGCAATGACTTGTAGAAATAATAAGATTCAATGCCAGAAAATAACTTACTTTGATTATTAATTGTCACACCCCGATTTCCACGTGTCACCGGTGGGCCCGGTGGGGAGTATCGTGACGTCATGGTTGGCAACATATTAGTCAAACAACACAATATTAATATGCACAGCGGAAGCAATTGAAAATATAATACAACCGAATTTATTATTGTAATATCAACTGTCACAATATTCGGAAGTGCACTTATGGATGAGATCGTGGTTCACGCAACCGAACAATACCGCGAAATTGTCTTCAAGGAACCACGTTTTGTCGAGTATTTCCGCCTTGTGAGTATTCTAATCATGTATCATATTCATCTTTACTTGTATTCGTTTTGACCTCTGGATTCGCTTACAGGCTACGCCAGAACTGGAGTATGGACGGATGAACATCGGGAGCCGCCCATCGAAACGAAAACCGAGTGGTGGCATAGAGTCACTCCGAGCCATCCCGTGGATCTTTGCATGGACTCAAACCAGGTTCCATCTCCCGGTTTGGCTCGGATTCGGGGCGGCATTTAAGTACACGATTCAGAAGGACTTAAATAATCTTCACATGTTACAAGAAATGTACAAAACATGGCCTTTCTTTAGAGTCACAATTGATTTAGTCGAAATGGTGTTCGCGAAAGGTGACCCCGGTATTGCTGCCTTGAACGACAAGCTACTTGTCTCCGAAGACTTATGGTCGTTTGGTGAATCTTTAAGAGCAAACTATGAGGAAACCAAGAGTCTTCTGCTTAAGGTATAAACAACCACCTAAATAATTAATTAACTATACAACACTAATAACCATGATAGTATTAGTTATTTAATTATATATAAGATGATTACTTTGTTGGTTAGATTGCTGGACATAAGGATCTTCTTGAGGGCGATCCATACTTGAGACAACGACTTCGACTGCGTGACTCATACATCACGACCCTGAACGTATGCCAAGCTTACACACTGAAACGGATCCGCGATCCAAACTATCACGTGACACTGAGGCCTCATATTTCTAAAGAGTATGCAGAGCCAGGGCGCAAACCGGCTGATGAGTACATCAAGCTAAACCCAAAGAGCGAGTACGCTCCGGGTTTGGAAGATACACTCATCTTGACCATGAAGGGTATTGCTGCGGGAATGCAAAATACCGGTTAATTAATAAACGATGTTATGTTATGTTATATTGTGTGTGTTATTGTGGTTGTTTGCTTAGGGGAATTTGGCTGAACCCCTGGTTGAATACGATGGTGGTCGTCGATAATGGGTGTAGTGACGGGTACCATGTGCATCTTTGATGGTACCTTGTTCAATAAACTGATGAATTATTGTACTTTTGAATAAATGATTCAACTGAAACGGTCTTTTGTACTCGTTTTTATGCTTCTTTTCTGGTGGGAATGGAAAGGGGTTCAAAACAAATATAAGTTGGCATTTATAAATAAAACTTTTTTATATTATAATGAGTTAATTGCCCGGATGGTCATGTGGTTTCACATTTTTTCACGTTTAGTCCCCACCTTTTGAAAATAGCAGGCATGCTCCCTATGGTTTGTTATTTTGTTACTCGGATAGTCCCCCTAGTAGATGTCAGTTAGTTTGGAAATAACAGGTATGCTCTCTATGGTTTGTCATTTTGTTACTCGGATAGTCCCCTGAGTAAATGTCAGGGGACTATCCGAGTAACAAAATGACAAACCATAGGGAGCATACCTGCTATTTCCGAAAGTTGGGGACTAAATGAAAAAAAAAACGTGAAACCACAAGGACCATCCGGGCAATTAACTCTATTATAATAACGTGTAATACTTAATTTGAAATAATTGAGTAAAATATGATTTATTGACCAGTTTTATAAAAACGCTTCTTACTTGGATTATATACAATCGCATTATCAACAGTGAGACAAAGATATAAATTTATATTTTAGAGGATATGTAAAATCTGTATATTTTACTTTCTATACAGCCTAAAAATGTATAGTTGGAGGAAAATATCAAATTTGTTATGATAAGTTATTCCCCCTTATTAAAGCATAATAACTTCAACTTAAGAAAATCCAGCACAAGCCCGGTTAAGACAACATAGTCTGGACAGATCTTATCTAGGGCCGCCGTTTAGACGGTGTGACAATGAGTCGAGTCACTGTTGAAAAAAAAGCATAATAACTTCAACTTTAAATGAAGTCGGTATGTGTCTCCACGAAATTAATGTTTATTCTAGATACCTTTTTTTGGTAATGAACCGTCCACTTTTGAACTGGTTCGTTTGGTTGGGGGTGTAATTGTGTAAACAAGTGAGATGTTTGTAGGAATGGAGTTCAGCCAACAAACCTATTATTATTTATATTAATATTATAAAACCAATTATATGTTGAGAACTATGATAACCACATAAAATATTTGTATGTAATGCATTGATGATTTAATGAGATAGTAGGATATACAACTATATAACTGTCCTCACACTTAGAAAAAGATATGATTAATTTTGCAACTCTAGTAGTTCTTAAGATAACATTGATTCTGAAATGTTTACATACTTGTGTTAATTAATTTTCGAGTTAAATGTCATTTTAGTCCTTGTGGTTTAAGCCATTTTGTCAGTTTAGTCCAAAGGTTTCATTTTTCGCCCGTGAGTCCAAAAAGGTTTCACCGTTGCCATTTTAGTCCACCGGGTCAACTTCATCCATTATTTCTGTTAACGAGAATGACAATTCGGTCATTTTATATGACCAAATTGCCCTTTTAGTTAATAGAATTACATATAAAATGACCGAATTATCCTTATCGTTAACAGAAAAAATGGATGAAATTGACCCGGTGGACTAAAATTGCAACGGTGAAACCTTTTTGAACCGATAGACGAAAAATGAAACCTTTGGACTAAACTGGTAAAATAGCCCAAACCACAAAGACTAAAATACCATTTAACTCTTAATTAATTATAAGAATATATAGAATCGTACAAGGTTTATCGGGGATTAGGGATTTAGCCATTTGTTTCATTGGTGTTCCTAAATGATGCAAATTTGTTGTCTGGGGTGACCGAACTTAACCAAACTGACCGACCTATCTTATTTCCCTGGGCTCTCATATAATCTATTCCAGTTCAAATGGGCTTCAGTTAACCACCAACACATTCGTCCATTTGGGCTTTTCTCTCCAACAAAATCAACGTTTCCGATCGGGTCTCCGACCACCTTTATTCTTCATTTCTTCTCACCAAAGCAAAAACAATAATTATAATAATAAAAGCAGAAAAAACGCATAAAGCAAATCCAACTCCACCACACTGGTTTTGTAATTTGCAGAACAATCTAGAATACTAGTCGTCGGAGCAATGTCAGCGCTTGCAACAAGGCGACGGCGTCAGTCGGAATCCGATCGATTGCTACCGTCAACGTCAACTGACGGTTACACAAAGGTAGATAAGCCGCCGGAGAAACCAGAGCCCGAGGCGGAGAAAGGCTTATCATGGGCACTTCCTATATTTGCCCTAGGGTTATTGAGGTATATGAGTGCAACTACTAATATTATTCATGACTGTGATGAAGTCTTTAACTACTGGGAGCCTCTTCACTTCATACTTTACAAATCAGGTTTTCAAACTTGGGAGTACAGGTACTTGTTTGTTTTTCACTTCTTGTAGTTAGTTTTGTGGTTTTCATTTTGTTGATTATCTGTTAATGTGCTTCTTCATTTGATTTACACTGTTTGTTTAATTTGAATTGAAGAGGTTAATACCGGTTCTGTCTTGTATAGCAAGGTTTATGTGTAGAGTTTAACTAATTTAGTAATTTGGATTGTTTTACCTTTTAAGATGATTGTGTAATATACAAGTATAGAACTTAACAAGCAGCAGAACAGATAGGAGAGACATAGCTTATAAGTTATGTTAGTATATTAGCTAATCAAGCCAATTGACAGTTGACACTTGTCCGGTGCTTCGCAAAAGTTAGGGATAACTAAATATGCGTTTACCGTTTAAGTATGTTTAGTGCTCAGTGTATCTCATCAAGATTTAACTTTGATATTTCTGTTTTTCTTTGTATAATTGTATGTCAAAGTGCCAAATGTGTATCGTTTGGCTAAAGAGCCAAGTTACAATGTATTATGTCTACGAAACATTTGTATGAATATATGATTAAACTATTAAAGCAACGATTAGGTAAGTGTAGTGGACTGGTTGAGTAAAATGCCTCTTTATGTATATTGTGTAGACATTAATGTAGCCGCAATTACTGTGGTGGCTTGTATGCTTACTTCTTTTTGGCCTCATGATGTCATTCATTAATTTTTTGTAGAAAGACGTCATGAAAGTGTGTACATCGTAAACTTTTTACAAGTATATCAAAGCAAATTATCCTTGTCTTGTCGGTTCTGTAGCATTCCTGCTTGTAAACATTTTCAGTTCATGATTTCTTGATTCAGCCGATATGAAGTGTTGAATGTTACTAATGGTCATATTTTATTCCATGATATGAAATCCTTTTGATTCATTTATTTTTTTTAATTATTTATTGTTTTTTGCAGTTCCCAGTTTGCATTACGTTCGTACCTGTATCTTCCTTTCCATTATATAGTGGGCTGGCCAGCATCAATATTTTATCATTGGCTTGAAGATGAAAAAGTACAGATTCAATACTTTTTCAATTCATTACTTGTATAAGCTTCTTTAGTATTATCTTCATTAACATAATTGTTTTAACTATTGAGCTCATTTCAGGTAAGAGTATTTTATGCTGTGAGGATATTTCTCGGCCTTATCTCCGTCATAACCGAAGCTGCTTTGGTAGTAGCAATTTCCAGAAAGTACGGAAAACGCCTCGCTTGTTACACACTCGCCCTGTTGTGCTTAACAAGTGGTTGCTTTTTCGCTAGCACAAGTGAGTACCCATTAAACTTATTTTCAAGTACATTTCGTTAATCTTTATAAATCCAAGTTGGTTTACGTTTCGACGTGAATTTTCTCGTTAATGAATCAGGTCAAATATAATACGTTTTCGTGCTTATTTTCATGTGCATTTTCAGTTGGTCTAGGTTTTTACATAAATTTTGTTCGAAAACGAGTCGGGTCAAATATTTGACGGTATAAGTTACTTTAAGTTTCGACGCCGCGGCAACGCGAGGCGGGTCAAAGTACTAGCTATATTTCTTATGTGTTAAAAATAATTGTTTTCACTTTTAACTGCTGTTGATTTACAGGTTTTTTACCCAGCTCGTTTTCGATGTATGCTATTTCTCTCTCCTCCGCACTGTTTCTTTTCGGCATGCATGCCTCAGCTGTTGCCGTTGCGGCAACCGGTGTTATTCTTGGTTGGCCGTTCTCAATCCTTGCGTTTCTTCCGGTAACCGTTTCCTCTCTAATTAGAAGGTTCAAACAAGCATTTCTTTCAGGAGCACTCATTTCGATTACCCTTTTGGTACGTAAATTTCTTTCTTTAATGTTCTTTATATGTTTGGTACTTAGAAGATGAGGTTGTATATTTGTTTAAAATTCTGTGCAGGCACTTTCGGTACTTGTGGACTACCATTACTACGGGAAATGGACATCATCTGTTATGAATTTGTTAGTGTATAATGTGGTAGGAGGTGGTGAGAGTCATTTGTATGGAACCGAAGGACCGTTATACTACTTGAAGAACGGATTTAATAACTTCAACTTCGCACTTGTTCTTGCACTACTTTTTGTGGCTACTCTACCGGTTACAAAGAAGAAGTATGCTCCTGACTTGTTAATCGTGGTGTCCCCTGTTTATATCTGGTTGGTGTTCATGTCGTTGCAGCCACACAAAGAAGAAAGGTCTGACCCTTATGTCTGCTTTTTTTTTTTAATATATTTGAGTAAAAAGACCGAATACCCCTGAAAAATACCCCTAACTTAACGGAGAAAATGGATGGAGTTAACAAGCTGGATGAAAATGGCAGGATTTCAAACCTTTTGGATACAGATGCTGAAAAACTAACCTTTGGACGAAAGTCGCAAAACTAGCCAAACCTCAGGAACGAAAATGGCATTTTACTCTTAATATTATTTAAAGAGTATATTTTGAATATTGGATTTATAGGCTATAAGGAGTGTATTGGCTGAATGGCTCTTTGACTTGCAGGTTCCTTTATCCTATCTACCCTCTTATATGCGTTGCTGCTGCATCTGTCATCGAGAGCATTCCTGATTTCTTTTACGAGCGTTATAGAACCGAACAATCTCTGCTTTACAAGGTAAATCATAAGTTGTGTATATTAGCACCATTAACACTTTTATTGTGTGTTATGTTTATAATCAACCTTTTGCATATGCAGATGGCTAAATACGTGAGACCGTTTCTTATCGGCCTCGTTCTATGCGTTTCTCACTCTAGAACTTTCTCTATCATAAATGGTTATGCTGCTCCTTTAGAGATTTATAAGCACTTTGAACATCACGATGATGCTGGAACTGGTAAGAACCATTTTCTCAATTGACAAAATGGGCTCCAAAACATTTCATATATCTTTTGTTGACTTGGTCAATGCAGGTGCGGTGGTGTGTGTAGGAAGTGAGTGGCACCGGTTTCCGTCTTCCTTCTTTATTCCGGACTATGTGGGTGAAGTTCGGTGGATTGATGACGGCTTCAGGGGCCTTCTTCCTTTTCCATTTAATTCAACCTTGGGTGGAACTTCAGCGGCACCATCATATTTTAATAATAAGAACGAAGCATCACCTGATCAATTTGTAAGCTTCTTGCCGCTAGTTTTCCCGCACGCGTGTTCTTGTCGCTAACATAAAACGAGTTCTTAGAATTTACTTTATTTTAATTTATTAACAGCTTCAGGATGTCGAGAGCTGTGATTTTCTTGTTGAGCTCCAGCTTCAGAGACCCTTTCTTTCTCGAGGCTCTGACCTGTCAAAATGGGAGGTACTCTGTGTGTGTGTGTGTTTTAAAAATTTTATGGACGCTTATACGTCAAAAAAATACACTTTTGACTTTGGCATCAAGTCAAAAGGCTGTATAATGATGTGACAAGCATATGGTCAACGTACATACCCTCCTAAATCACTTTATTCAAATAATATATATATATTCTTTTAATAATAAAGTTTTTTTGTAGCAGGATTTAAAGCATTAATAATTTTACAAAAGCTTTGAATTGGAGAAAAGAAGTGTATGCATGTTGGCCCGACCAACCCCATTTTGGCACCTCTAATAATGAGCGTTTGTGTTGTAGGTGGTTGCGGCTTTACCATACCTAGATAGGGAATTTTCACCTCCTTTACATCGATCATTCTTCATACCGTATATGTGGGAGGAGAAAAACACATTTGGGCTTTACAAATTATTGAAGCGACACAAAGAGCAACATTAGGTTTTGCAAGCGGGTAGCTATACGAAAGTGATATTAGGATCTGTTATATTACTAACTCTAGGATAATCCTCGACCTTCCTGCAGCATGTTGATTTTCTTTTGGTTATTGTTGAGCATACGTTGTTGTCATTATGGATTTGAGTAAAATAGTGTTTTGTTTCAAAATTGTTTTTTTTTTTTTTTTTTTTTTTTATAAAAAGTACAGGCGAGTAATAGGCCTGCTAATATGCTCAACGAATATGGTGAGGGGCCTTATCATTCTCGATGTGGTTTGATAGTTTTAGTTTTCAAGTTAGCCCATGCGTGTTCGACGTTAATATATCAATGCAGCCAGGGGCGGATATAGCTTGTAAACAGGGGTAGCACCGGCTACCCCTTGACGCTCCGGTGGTAGTGTAGTTTTTAGAAAAAAATTGACGTTTTTTCGATTTTGTTATCCTTTTTCTTGAAACGTTGCTCCTAAAAGGATTTTCTAGATCCGCCACTAAATGCAGCTAAGCCAGTTACATGAAATGCACAACTTAAATCTCAAATGAGACAAAAGGAAAAGGATGTCTATAGAAAAATAGATTTGCGTTACACAGGTCAATCATATCCCCAATGTTTAAAAAATAGGTTGATTCAGGTAATATGTGTTTGCTTGATGAGTTTATTTGCCTCTGCTCAAGTTATACAATTGGTTTAAAGTCGTCATCATCATCATACTCAGTAAATCTCAAGAATAGCAAAGCTAAGGTCCCTCTGAGGAGGGTAAATATAAACAGCCTTACCTCTATTTCGTAGAAATAGAGAAAGTGCTTCTAGTGAGGCCCGGCTCGATAGTAGTTTTGTATCAAGCCTTGGACATACGACACATAACACTTAGCAATCGGGACAAAGGCCGATTAGTGCATCTATATCTCCTTGTTTTTCAGCTATCAACGCAACCGTCAGCCACTTTTAACATTATTAGTGCAATTTCACTCCCCCCCCCCCCCCAGGGCCCACATATATTTTACTTGCTAACTCATATTTGGTCAGCCAACACCTGAGATCATCACTGTCTCCCCGACTTTGCAGCTAGCACTTATCTGTCCCAGCCGGTTTCTGTTATAAATTTACGCAAAGCGTTATCTTTCATAAGGGTTTCTTTGATCCATTTGAACTTTGTATTATTCTACATGTTAAAACCAGTGTGGTCAATGATGTCTTCAGTCTTTAGCTGCAAGGATCGAACAACCTAAGACCATCCACAATAAGGAGACTCAAAAACGTCTAAAAACATGTCCAGTCAGCTGTCACATTAAAAAAACACTCATTTTTTCATAAATGTCTAAAACTCACCTAACATGAAAACCTAAAAATACCTAAAAACAATGTCATATTCTCACCACCTTTTTATTTAAAATAACTCTCTATTTTATGTAACATATAACTAAAAAGACAAGGTCGCCCACCATTTGGTTTTTTAGTCATTTTTGTAAAAAAAAAAAAAAAAAAATCTTCTAAAAATGGGACACGAAAAAACAAGGTGCACGATAACGAATGAGGTGGAAAAACGAGTAAAAACAATACCCAAAAACGTATTATTGTGAATGCCTTAAGATGTTAGGTTGGCTTGGATTTGTCTTTGATAATGGCTCCTTAAAACAAATTCCGCACATACATTACGATGAATGCATCGGTCTCCTATTATGCAAGAAGTATAACCATAGTTGTATTGTTGGAGATGAATTCACGAGTCAAAGCCTCCAACACTCGGCTTTTTAGTGTTTTTATTGTTTGTGGAAAATAAGAAGGGTAAAGTTCAAATACATACTCTCCTAAAAATAGGAAGTTGTAGAAAGGGTATCAAACGGACTTTGATTGAACTCATTCAAATGACATTGGAACCGTCTTGTCGAACTTTACGATATGAGATTTTAGGTTTTCGCTTTTGGATTTTTATCTTGTAGATTTTAGAATTTTTGTTTAGATCATTGTTTCTTTTTATTTAGCATTGTGTCTTTTCTTTATTTGCGTTATTGTGTCTTTTTTTCTCGACACTGTGTTATATTTCTCGGCATTATGTTATATTTTGCAATCCTTTATGTCGTTGTACACTTCCCAGATTTAGAAAACTTTGTAAGATAACTTTACTCGATGAAATAACTTAGAAAGTAGTCCTCTCTAAGTTTTTTTTTTAATATGAGTTGCTCGTTTTTCTATGTTTTCATGTGTGTTATCTCGTTAAACATATCACAAAATGAATCTTTTAAGAATATTTTATACCTACACCATAAGAGAAGACGACATGTAAATTTAACTAGATTTTAGACGTAGCGCGTTGCGGTGAAACGTAACGAATGATAATGTAAAACAAACGTTATCAGAAAAAGAAACATGTTGTTTTAACAGTCAAACCATCAGAATCGTTTTAGTTTATCATCATAACTATGTACTTAAGTTTTTAGAAAAAAAAAATAACGAACATAAGTTATTAATGAAATATTAAATTAATTGATAAAGGAAATATGACTTAAAAAAGTACAAGGAATTATTAAAAACAAAAAATAAATAATAAAGGAAATATGGTTTTAGAAAAGGAAAAATAAAAATATGTTAAAAGTTAAAAGTAAATAAAATAATAAAGTGTTATAATAATAAAATATTTAAAAACTATAAATTATTATAAAATTAAAATCACTATTCATGGTCATTCATTTTCGTATTTATGTTTTTAGAAAAAAAAAATTAACAAATGTAAATTAATGATATATTAAATTAGTTGATTAAAGGAAATATAATTAAAAAAAGAATTATTAAAAAAATGATAACTGAAATATGGTTTAAAAAAGAAAAGTATGTTAAAAGTTAAAAGTAAATATAACACTGAAGTATTATACTATTAATTAAAATAATAAAATTAAAAAAAATGTTAGTATTATAAAATTAAAATCATTATGCATGGTCGTTATTAGGAAAATCTTAAATTAATTGATAAAGAAAATGCGATTTAAAAATAAAAAAATAATTATGAAAAACAAAAAAAATACATATTCGTATATATGTATTAAAACATAACATAACCGAGAAACAATAATTTAACGGTAACGACGTCATTTTATTGATTGACAATAGTGAGAAAGAGATACGGAAGTGATAAGACGGGACTCTAGAGAGAGAAAGAGAGATGCAAGCCACGGCCTCCTTATCCTGGTGACGCACTTTGCCGGTGATGATGATGATAATGGTGTCGTTTGTGAGTTTAACTTCGACGACACAGATTAGAAGACGTTGGGGACAACGGAACGAAGACGGGGATGATGAAGGCAAGACGGCGACGGGACTACATGTCCAAATCACATCCAAAAACCGCCCGAATTGGCCGATTTAAGCGACAGATGTAGGATTTCGAAGTCGAGATATATAATGCTCATTTATTGCATCTCTTAGGGTGTAAGGGGTGCATGCCTAATGAGATTAGACAAACTTTCCATCCACCCAATCATATTGTGTCATGTCATTTCCCCTCTCATTCTTCCTCTTGTCCAAAAAAATATAAGGAGTGCATGCCTAAAATGAGATTAGGCAAACTATTTTTTCTTTTTTTTAGACTACCTAATTAATAAATGAAACTTAATTTTAACAAAATAAAAGTACATTAAATTAAAAAAAACATTACTTTTCAAAAAAAATTAAAAAAACATTACACTAAAATAAACTCACTAAAATAACATTAACTAAATTAAAAAAAAGACATTACATAAAATTAAACCTTCTAAAAAAATAAAACCATAAAAAATTTAAAAACTACACGGCCATCCATGTTTTTTTGCGATCTCGCGTTTTCGAGCTAGTGTGATTTCCAACATCTCTGGGGAACATTGTCGTTTGGCCTGTTAAACGTCTCCAGATTCTTATCAAACCGAATTGATCTCAACGTCTCTCGCTGTTCATCTGCCAACTCGATATATTTTTCCTCTCGTTTCTTTTTAATTTCCACCAACTCTTGTTTCATATATTTGTATTCTTGGAGCTTATCAGACATACCAACTGACTTTTCACTCGACGTTGCGGGTCCTTATCCTTTTTCTCTTTCTTTTGTTTCCTTGTTGGAGAGGGGTCTACGTTTATGTCGGGTATATAACTATCTGCTTGATAGTTACCTGAATCGGATGACTTTATTTTTTGCCCCGAACCACCACTATCCTCACCCACCAATGGTATCGGGGCACATTTCTTATGCTTTCTAACCACCTCCCACGCCTCGATATGAGGAAAGCAACCCGAATGTCGTTTTTGGTAATCTTTTAGCGCTTGTTTCATAACATGAGCATCGTCACTCCCGCTAGGACGTAAATGATCCTATAATAAAAATATAAATTATATTAATGTAAAAAAATAAGAATATGTTTTATGGTAAAAAATAAAAACTATGTAAACGTTAAAAGTTATACCGCTTGATCCCAAAAACCGTTGAATTCGTTCAACTTTGATTGCATAATTTTCCATTTCGGACGGACTTGATGAATGGTCCGGGAGCTTCCTCCAACGGTTGCATTGTAGTGTGCGAGAACATTCTTCCAAAAACTGTCACAACCCCCGACCCCTATCCTGGGAGCGGGCGGCCGTGAGCCAGTTTCAGTGGTATCGGTGTTTATCAATTTTGGCAGCGGAAAATTTCATCAGGATCGTAGTTAGGAAATATTTTATCAGAGTTAAACACAAAAAATGTTTAAAATAAAGAAATGGGATAAAATCCAAGTTTCTCTGATAATACATTTATAAGTGGGACAAAACCCGATTTTCATTTTGATATATTTATAGGGAATAACCCTAATTATTGAAAAAGATTCTCCTTTTTAATTAGGTAACTTTTATTGCCACTTTTCTATGTCTTCAGTGCTCTCCAGCTGGCTTTTATTGACTTCACACTAAGTTACCTGAAACACGTGTTTAAAACATTTTATCAGCAGGAAATACTGGTGAGTGAATCCCAGTTTAATCAAGTTTAATAAGACCATTGTACAGTATTGAGGGCGGTCTCGCAATTACATTTGTTTCCAAGTCATATCAATTACCACCCACGGTACTGTCAAACCCGACTTGTGGAAAAGTTACTCCTCGCAAGGCAGTAACTAATTTTGTATACAAAACCCC
>JARYGA010027422.1:0-40619 GCA_030545235.1 Helianthus tuberosus
CGAAGATCTCTGCAAGTTTTAGATGTTAATGGAGGCAAAAAGGTAAATATCATCCAGATTTCATGGACAAACACATCAGCTTTTACAAAATTCTATTTTGGAGTGAAAATTTTGCACTGAGGAAATAGTGCCTGAGAATGGGAGGAGAAATCTTTACGCTTCTAACAAATAAAATCTTGCCTATGGATTGTGATTCCAATGAATAATCTATTTTTTACTGACTGAGAACATTTACATTGTAGAACTATTATTTAGCACAGAATTCAAAAATTAAACAAATTAAACCAGAGTCAGCAATTCTTGTTGCCTAATTCCTACCCATGTTTATTTGTACAGTAATACCAGGCAATATATTGTCACCTTCCAGGCAAAGTATCACAAGCGCCATGCGACGTTTAAAAATTTCCGCCGCCATTTTATTTTTTTACTGAGAAATTGTTGGTTGAATCTGTTCGAAAATTTCACTAAATTTTATCGGCAGCACAAAGAAAATTTGGTGTAATTTTCGGACAGGTTCGTTGAACAATTTCTCTGTAAAAAAATATAATGGCGGCGGAAATTTTTAAACGTCGCATGGCGCTTGTGATACTTTGCCTGGAAGGTGACGATATCACCTCGAAACTTTTTGTGAATTTTCCATTGCATGGAGATAATTTATTTACGAAATTCTGAGACAGATCATCAGTCAGGTAAATCTTTCATGAAAAAATAAAAATACGAAGAAATTAGGCAACATCCAATGTAGTCAGATTGATTCTTGTTAATGCTGTTCAATTGTATTTCACACCAAGTTACTGGTAAAGTCATCTCCTAATATCAATGCTCTAATGAATGAAATTCTGTGCAGCTGTTTTTTACTTATCGGAGCAATTCCCTATCCCTGTTTATATCATTAAGTTTTCAACCTCTAAAATCTGTCTCACAGGCTTTAGTTGTTCCTGCGTTTGAAACTCAGAGGTACCGAATCACGTTTCCACAGAGCAAAGCAGAACTTTTGAGCATGCTGGATATGGGATCCCTCTTCACATTCCGTTACCATGTATGGACTAAAGGCCATGCGCCTACAAATTATGCCAAATGGAAAATAGCGACTACACCATACAAGGTAAGTTCTAAGACTAAAGTTGGTATATCTCACTCTCCGCTTCAGTTTTATTTGTGATGTAGCTTTTGCCAACTGCACAAGAAATCACCTAACATTAAGCAAGAGAACTCCTGAATCTTGCAAAGCCCATAACGCAAGAGAGGGCAGTAATTATTTTATAAATTTAAATGCAGAGAATAAAACTGAAGGCAGTGGCCATCTTAGTTCTAACGATCATGCTGTCTGAAGTTAATATTTGTTTTTTTTTAAAAATTGAAATCATTAGTTTGTGATTTAAAATGCACAGCGTCCATCATGTTGCATTAGATTTGAAGTGGTTTATATCATGGGTCATTCCTTCTCACAACACTGTAAGCTTCAGAAACACGAAAAACAGTTTTTTTACAACTTCAAATTGAAGCCTCTTCAGACATTTGCCTTTTCAGTGAGAAAAGTCATGCAAAAATTTTTTAAGCTTGGAAAGGTATTTCTCTCTAAAATTGAGCCATTGGGTCACAGTAATGAATTTTAACTCCTTTATCCATCCATGACCTATCTGTGATTAAGCAAACTTTTCAAATTACTCCTTCTTCTTTCAGTCTTACATGGTTTGGCCTAGCAAGGCTCTTTATGAATATATGTGTAGCTGATATATGTGTGTAAATATTTTTTTCACAAAATAAAAGAAAATGTCGCTGAAAATTTTATTGCAAAATGATGATAACTAACATCAATTAAATTTTTCAGGTACAATGGGAGCCAGATTATGAGCCATACATAGTGGTTCGCAAAGACATTCCAGAATATGACACACGTTTTGTTGGATTTGGCTGGAACAAAGTATCGCACATCATGGAGCTTGAAGCACAAGGATTTGAGTTTATTGTTCTCCCTAATGCATTTATCATTCACATGCCCCATGCACCCAGCTTTGACATCGCCAAGTTCCGAAGCTCAGCTCACTATAGGAACTGTTTAAAAATTCTCAAAAATGAATTTGTGAAAGATCTGGAGAAGCGCTATGCTAAATTTTACCAAACAGTAGTGGTAAGGTGATTAAATTTACCCGAGCCTATTGTTTTTCATCAAGAGTCATCAACATATGAGGCTCTCTTTGCTTTAAAAAAATATTGTACTCAACACCACTTTGGTGTTAAATGTTACATGATATCAGTATTGCGAAGTTGCTCACAATTAGCTCTTAGATGAGAGATTAAGACTGTTAACTTTCATTCTGTCAGAAACTATATTCAGGTAAGATCTCTTTCCTACCTCTAAGTTAAAGCATTATTGTAGAGCTCCTCATCTCACTACATTAATAGTAGGGGATGCAATTTTCTGAAAAACAAAGGGAGAAATCATGTCACGAATATTGGCCCTATAGTTTGAAACTGAAACCAAATGAAGAATGAAAGTTTTGAAGTTGTGTCCCCAGAATAATTGAGTCATTTTCATTTTTAGAGCAAGCTTGAAGAGATGCTCACAGGACTGCCAATTGGTAGTTGGTGCCATACACAAGATTTTTATCGTTTTACTCCTATTTTTTTGATTCCTTTGATTTTAGGTAAACTAAGTTAATCTTGCTGACAATTTTATGAAGTTACGTTTATGTAACGCTCTATCTAAGTTTAATTAACACTTAGGTAATAGCTGCTATCAAGAATCCAATTGATTTGTAACGATATTTTAATTTTGGTATCTTGTTGGACCTCAGTACTTAAAAGTAATTATGTAGGTTGTAACTTTGTTAATCAAATTTTTATCTTTGTGCGTACAGAGATGTTACTCTTCTTTTTTGTTTTTAATATTTGTTTTTACTTACATCTGAAAAAATAAATGTTTGATGGATGTCAATTTTGAGTTTCTATGTCATTAGTCTTGTGGAGACATTAAGTTGGTAGGAGTTCTATACCTTGCACATCATTTTCACATTTCAAGTTAGAGGTACAATTTTTATATCGTAAATGTTTGAGAAATTGTCCGTTTGTTGAAGAGACTTGAAAGTGTGCAGTGTGCTTAAATTCAATTTTCTACCAAGAGTATCTGAGAAAAAGTGACGATGTACCAAACACTAGCAGCGGATGGGATGCCAAGAAATTAAACATTGGCAAAACCTTGGTAGTATTTGTTATGATGATTCTTATGACCTCCTGAATATGATGAGGTTTTAAAGTCTCAATTTTTTATATGTCAATGTTTAAAAATGCTAAACTGAAAAGTCCAGCATTCCTACACGCATGTTCTGATAAGGATGGGGAGCTGTTCTATTTCTGTGTGGACACTATAATCATTTGAAGGAGTTTTATTCCTTCTGTCTCTCTAATCTTCCTGGCCTGCAAGGGAAAAGAACATCTTCTCGATTGCTAATCAAATTTTGCACAGCCTTGACTATAAATGGCATATAAAGATGCAGAAATATTTACTTCTCAACTCCTCTCCTACCAGATTGACAAATAAAGGATTAGATTTTGAAAGCTGATTGTGCTTAGGAGGCCAAGAGGGACATCGTACCAAATAATTTCAAAATTTAGCCTGCGCCGTATTTCTTTGTATTCTGCTTCCAGTCTTTTTCATGTGTACCTGATGACGTCTCTGGATACAAATTCTTAAGACGTGTTTTGGACGACTTTGGAGTGCAAAACAGGTCTTAAGCAAACAAAATGAAACAAACGGAAAGAAGTGAAGTCTTTCAAATTAACTGTAAGTGTTAACCCAATCTTTCCCTGTTTTTAAAGAAGTTCCTGACAAGTCATCAACTTATAATCACTTTGTGCTTTAACTCAAACGCTTTTAGTGAGCAGTGATCTTGTTATAAATCAATCCAAGTGGATGCACAAACCCTTTATAATACCTACATATACGCTGCCGCTCTTTTAGTTTTAAAACACTCCAGAACCTTTTTCTAGTTTTTTTTTTTTGATTCGCTGATGCTCCTTTACAATCCAATGGCATTACTGTTCATGCAAATAAATGCTACATTTGAAAATGTTGCACATGCTCCTGATATTTCATGAGAGGGAGGAGATACACAGGCAGGCCTTTCTGTCGAGTAGCTGTTTGCTTTGTCTTCCTTGTCAGCACTTGCAAGGCGTTAACCTCTTCTTTTCTTTTACTCATCTTGGTGATCAGAAAGTGAATGAGGAAAATCAGAAAGCAAGGAAAGAAAAACTAATTTAAAGAACAAAACATGTACAAAAAGTAATGGGATGGTAAAATTTTCATAATTAAAAATCGAATTATTTTAACTTAAAAGCTGTGGGATCACAATTTAACCGACAGGTTTCTTCAGACAAGATAACAATGTCAACAAAAAGATGCTCAATCGTACGTATAGTCAAGAACTGGAATTACTTTGCCCCTACTCATGGCTGAAACAACCAGCTGTAACAAGTTATCATCATGATGGTGAATACATAATTTACAATAAAGGCAAAATAAGGAAATTTAACGGGGGGAGGGTTCCCCTAAAAAAGTTAAACTTTTCTTCGGAAAATAACTTTTCTTTGTCTTTAATATGGAAAATTCGATATTCAGTCAAGCTTAATAGATTGAAGACAGTAAAAATCAGTTTGAGCCAATGTAAGATGACATTTCTTCATTTTCCGTAATGTAAAATGATAATTTTTCACTTTTTCAGTGAGCTGATAATGGAGGGAGGGGGAGAATTTAAAGGATTAAGACCAATCCACACAGGTCAGTCATTCCCGGGGGACAAGTTTTGGGACCCTATTACACAATGCAGCAGAAAGATTAAATGCAATGCACTTTTAATGGATGCAACCACTGAGGGCCAGGCTAGGGAGTGGATTTCAAAAAGATGTGCAGTAGGTAACTGACCTGTCTGGATTGGTCTTAGAAAAAACACCCGAAAGTTGCACTTTCCATGAGGTTTCTGACTCTCAGCGGAATGGCTTGAACTATGACATGCTAAGTACCCGAGTACTTACTGAGCATTCTTACTTAGTAGTTTTTAACACTTAAGTGAGAGAAAACACTTAGAATGGTTAGGGGTTCAACTAATATGAATGACTTTTTAAGAAAGCATGTTCTTTCACATTTTCAAAATACCTTTAGTTGAACTTTTTACATTTAAGAATTTCATCTGAGCAGATAAGCTGTTCGTAATCAGATCAGGCTCTTGGCAAAATTTCAAGATTAGCTGTTCGAGAAAAATGGAAGAACCGCATTCTGACCTGAAGTCATTTTGGAAGCAGTAATATTACTCATAGTCCATTTCTACTCCCGAGAGACAGCGG
Source organism: Helianthus tuberosus (assembly GCA_030545235.1). NCBI lineage: Eukaryota > Viridiplantae > Streptophyta > Magnoliopsida > Asterales > Asteraceae > Helianthus > Helianthus tuberosus. Next base: position 5,341 of record JARYGA010027422.1, read on the forward strand.
AAGTTCCAGTTAAAAAGAACAACAGAAAATAAAATTCAGTTACAACTTCACAGAGGAAATTAAACTTCTTCCTTGTTCGCTTTAAATCCAGTGTCTTAGAACCCAAAATTTCTCAAGAAAAGCGTATGCAAAACTGCTCCAGTCTTAGAATCCAATGGTCACTTTAATTCGGTCTCAAGCTGACTGTTTGGCAAGGCTTTTTCTCTTCTTCTTCTTCTCTTTTGGACTGTCGTTATTTGCAGCGGTAAAAGAATTGTTAGCTGCTTCACCATCGGAGGATGGTTCCAACTTGACACTGACTCTTTCAGTCTTAATTTTTTTCTTCTTAGCACTCTCAACTGACCCTATAACAGCACTTGTTTCGCTGACTTCGTTAATTTTACGCTTTTCTGGTCTTTCTGGAGTAGTAATAGCTGCTGCAGGAGAATCACCCGATTTTACATTTTCTTTCTTTGAACCTGTAATGCCGGCTGCTTCTTTCAGTTTCTGTTTCCTCTTCAGGCGTTTTTCCTTCTTCTTTTGCGAAGCAGTTTTTGGAGGTTGACCATTAGCTGGAAGCGGTAGAACTTTCATGTCCTTGATCAGTTTGAACACCTCTTCGATGACAGGAAGGAATTTAATTTTGTATTTGACATCATGCACCAACCAGTACTAGATTTGAGGACAAACAAGGAATATTACTCAACAGGATGCATTCAAGAAAGGCTGCATATGCGATGAAAAGTGGCAAGAAGGAAGCAGAGTCAATGACTCGTTCAGAGAATGATAAAGTGGTTGAAATGTAGATTCATGGGCGTATTCAAATGACCCCGATTCCCTACAGCCTGCCAACTATAAAAAATAGACTAGGCCGTTCACGTGACTCCACACTTTACGCACCACTTCCCAAAACTTGGACTATGGAACATTAATTACCAAGAAGAACCATTTCGCCAAACAAATTCACTCAGTATGCACAATTCTGAAATGCTGGCCATTACACTATCTTTCACAGAGGTTTTAGCATGATCCTGTCTTATATTGGATTTTTTATGCAGAATATTTGATGAGAGATTTTTTACCTACCTAGTTCAAGAAAGCTCAGAAAATACTATTTTCCTTAATGAATTTATTGAGAGTTAGAGTGAAGATAGTTTTTCTATTTGTAGATACACTTTTTAAACACATGGCAAAAACAGGGGCATTACTTTCATGCTACAACACAGCAGATAATTTTGAGAAACAAAATGCTGCAGAGAATGAAAAAAGCAAAATACTTACAACAAATCTTTTTCCTCCAAGCGGCAGCCGAGCGGTGCATTTTTCTAACTTTTTCAAAAACATTGGCGATAAATGTTCTTTCACAGCCTCCTCTTTGACCATCTTCCCAAAAACATCATCCTTGGATTTCATCTCATTTCTTTTGCCGTATTTTCCAAATTCTTTTCCTTTATTAATATTCTTTTTCTTTGACGGTGAGGCGCTTCCATCGTTAGCTGACTTGGTCGGAGAGGCAAGGGCGCTCTCTTTACTTTTCTGGGGCTTTACAGCTGATGAAACGGAGTTCTTTTGGAGGCCTTCACCATTGGCAGCTTTTACAACCTTTGGTGTTGAGTCATTTCCCACTAGTTTCAACTTCCTAAAGGACAAGAAAAAACAAGCACACATTTTTAGCTGAAGCCTACTTTTCAAAAATTAGAACTTACATGAGCTACTTACTTCTCAATAAAACAAGTAATTCTTGTGAATTTTGATTGTTCTAAATTATTAAATTCAGGAAACATACATGGTTCATCCAAAAAAAAAAAACTGCACTCAATTTAACTAGGTACCAGTGAACAGATGGATCTAATGAGCTACTACTTGTAGTCTCATAGAGTAACTCATTAGCTTTCAAAAAAGCCCTGATTAAGCTTAACTTGTTGGAAATGAAGCAAGTTTTGACAATTTTGAGAGCGTTTTTTGAGAGGCATCTTCATCTACTTCTGGAGACTTTTTCAAGGGGGAAAAACAACTTTAAAATCAAGATTCAAAATGAGCATTACCTTAAGAAATTTTTTTTCATGAAACACTTACTTGTCTTTCTTTTTTGGAGTAGGAGTCATGTCTGCATGATTTTTTTCAACCTTCAACATAACCATTGCACGTCAACTGCAATCATGAAAAAAATAGGAGCTGTTAGTTAAGACAACTGAAGTAAAATTAAGTTGACTAAAATGGAGTGGTGATCTAAGACCATCCACTGTCCATTGTCCTTTAAAATTTTTGGTATTGATCGTTATGCACTTTTACTAGTACCACTTGTGCCTTCATACTCAAATGGATGTGTCGATTGTGTCTCTACTTCACTCACATGAGGCGTATTTTTACATTATTCCTTTATCTGAGGTACTTGAAGAATAAAATGGCAGCTGCTGGACTTACAAGAATCACTCATGCTATACGTTAAAGTGGCAACAACATGGTCATACTGCTGATATCAGTTCTTGGCAAGTAGTCCCCAGGTCTCGTATGCATCAAGACCTAAAACAGCAGCCGCCTCCCGGCTTCAATGCCAAATGCCAATTGTTACAAACTAGTCTCAGGAGGTCTGTGCAAGAAGACAGCTAAGAAGTGATTTTGATGCCATACCAGAATTCCTTTGAATATAATGTGTTCTGAGGAGTAATTTTTGCCAACTCACCAACGCAGCCTTAGTAACTTCCGGAGACAGAGCATTTGCGACTATGAGTGAAGATGCACTTCCAATTGATTGAAGGCACCACACAGTAACGCAATAAGCAAAAATGATTGTGTGGCTTTCACTAATGTTAGGTCTTAAAATTTATCATGTATTGGCATCAACAGTCACTACGGAACCACTATGAATTCACTTCATTCCCAGGCTTCGATACTCTCGACTTCATCTAGAAATTCTACATGTCACTGGGCGGAAGTTGAAATATCAGTAAAGTCACCACCTCACAACAACTGGCATTAGAGCTAGACCAAGACAAGAAGCAGATTACAACAAAGCAGACCACTACAAATCAAATTATTGAATGTTAAAATGAATTCTTCGGTTCATTCAAGCCACGACAAAAGTGCAGAGGAGTTCCAAATGACGTCTCTGGTGGCTCCACAGGATAAATTTTAGAGGTTAAAATCTTACACGTATTTTGAGGCGTTCGCCAGTTAAGCAATCAAATCTTCGGCTTGTTTCACAACTGCAGATGCTATGAGGATCATTCCTGCCTTTATTAACCCTTCTTTAAAGACTTGTTGATTATCCACAATGAGATTTCATATAGGCTCATCGTACTCTGCCGTAACCTAGCATTCAGTTTCAAATTCTCTGTTCTCTCTAATGGGGTCTTGGGGCATGAAGAATTTATCGTTAAAATGATGCGGGAGGTTTTGGGTGCCTCTAAAAAACGCTGAAGGAACAGATTCCTTAAAAATGGGGTGTTTATACAGGAACAAGAGGTTCGGACGGTAATGTTTGTGTTGTTCTGCACCATGCGAGTTCCAAGGGAATTAAAGGAATAAATATGATATAACGGATATAAAACTTACAAGAAATTGCTGGCTTATGGAAAGGATCCAATTTGGAAATGGAGGAGAGTAGAATCAAATAACACGAATATAATTATTCTGAATTTACAGCCGAAAACACGTGGTTTCGATTCCGTGGGACAGTGAATTGTGAAAGAACGGCAACGCCGAGAATTAACAAAACGACAACAATAATAACAATGCGGAAAGTATGTACTGTGTGACGTCATCAACGCAAAAAAAATTATTCCCCTTTGCCTTTCTGCATTGCAACGGTAACCGGAAAAAAGGTAGAAGTTACATTTTACGGCGGAAATGTCTGTAGAATACTTTCTCCCAGCATTTGACCGAGATATTTCCCCAAATTTTCTCAGAAAATCCTTCTTGTTTACTATCTTATCACCCGATTTTCTGTGATAACGCATAGTTAAGATGGCGGAACCAATCAGCGTTAGACCTCGACACTACCGCTCTTCCCAGAGGCTACTCAACCGCGAATGGAGTCAAGATTCGCGTCCTATTGGCGATGGAACTCCAACCAATCATTGAATTAGTGTACCCGTCAAATTATCCAATGTAAGTCCACAAAATTAATTCGTCTCTACCAGTGGTCATCTCTCTATTTTTAACCCGCAAAATTCGATTGATTTTGGAAATTTCGTCCACCGGGATTCCGTGACTTGTGTTTATTTCTCAGAAGACAATTTTAATGCCCTTGACGGCGCTGCTTGGCGTCTAAAGGCAATTTCGTGGAAGCCATTTTTCCGTTGTGTCCGCCGTCTGGAGTAAAGTTGCAGTTGCAAGATTCTCTCGTTCACTGTGCGGAAAACAACGTTGTTATCATTGAATGTGTTGTGATAAAAACCTCTAGAAAATTACAGTTTTCCTCTACTAAGTCTCTCGTAAACTTATAGAGCTAAGTTTTTATTCCCTTCTGCGAACTGCACGGAAGCGTTACGTGGTCAAAGTCAAACACTCTACAGTTCTATACACATTCACCCTACAAGACGAACTTTCAAGATGCCTCTTTATTCGTTCGTTATTCACCCTATCCGCACAAATATATCGCTTCATGATCTCGAATCTCCCCCTTGATGATCTGCTGTGAATTCCTTTCATCATCCAGACCAATTGTCAGTCATCACTTCAGGATCGGTAAAATCTGATAACAGATTTCCAGGTAAATAACTTGCTCAATTCGTACTCGAACTTCATTTTCATCATTTTCCGTAATGCATCGCAATGCATCCTAAAGAATGTAGAAAAGAAGTATCCACAAGGTTTCAATACAAAATTGCAAACAGAGAAAGTACCCAAAAAGTTGGAGAAGTACCCAGGCGCAGTATCTCATTTCCGTAACCAATATTGTTTGGTCGAAAAGAGAGAAATACAGCATCAGCGTCTCAGTTGGTATATCATGTTACTCATTCTTAGCCACAAGTAGCATGAGCTGCGTTGTAGAAGTAAACTGTTGGGGACCGTTGGGCAACGGAATTACCCGATTCCAAACGCTCGGCGTTGTTCGACTCCGTTTGGATTGCCCGATGTCCTTGATTGTTTACCTAACGGAAGTCAACAAGTCATCGGTCTCAGGAGATAGTTAAGAGCGTTGAGCTAGCCTCTAAATATAATTGTGCATGCAGTGTCACACTCAAAACATAACAGTTTTTAGTCAACAGAGACGACTGACAACGCGTTTCCCAACGGGTAAGTCAAAAGACACGTGATATCCGTTAGCGTTGAGCAGCTGAATGCAAACGGAAAGTTTACTTCGACAACGCACCTATCATTTACTTTGAATTCATCAGATACAGTGGATCCCTGTTTTAAAGGTTCTTAACATTAAAATTTTAGTTAGTTTTATACTTTCATTTACAATCCGCAACTCTTGATGGATGTTACAGAATGCAGATTTAAGACACATTGCAAAAAGAAATTTTGTGCAATCCCTTGAGTCCTATAAATACTTTTCCTTTTCTAGTAGAATCTGATTTCTAAGAGTATGCATTCATACAACTCCTGGTTTGAAGGGGATCTCCCAGTCCAAGTTCCAAGGAAATTGCTGCTTGGGAGAGGCAGAGGAGAGTACATTCATATCATATCAGTGTTAGAACTTACGTACTTAAGTGGTGCAAGATGGCAACTGTTCACTTTTGGTTACCAAAAAACAACACTGCCTCCCTATGTTAGTACATGACAAAAGCAGATCTGAAATGGCATTTTTCGAAGATTTGATACATGCTATTTCACATCTGGCACTGTCGCTGAATGGAAGATTTGGAGCCTTTTGTTTTGAACTGAGTTGATGTGCCGCTCCATCTTCCTGGTTGACGATGAGAAAAGAGGAGCTTACCCCTGAATCACCCACTTTTTCCCACTTGGAAATTGCAAGTAAATCTGCTGTGTAATGCGTGTCTCTGATGCGGTTTTCTTGTGATTGACACTCAGGAAGTTCTATCGGATGCACAATTTTTTTTCATTTTCTGTTCTTAGTATTTTATTAAACCTTCGGTAAGTAAGTTATCGATGATTGGCTCCTAAGTACATTCAAATGATCTGGCATAGACTGCCTGAAAATTTAAATCACCAGTTTTAAAAAGAGACTATGTTCTCAAATTTTTCAGGAAAGTTTGAGAAACTGTAATAAAAGCAATACCTATCTCATTTTGGACACTTACTCAACTGATGGAGGTTCATTAAGTAATTGATGGCAAAGAGGAAAATCAGAGCCTTCAATCAGAGCCTACAAATGAATTTTTCTTCTTCACAAACTCTCTATTAATTCTGCTCTTCTAATATTTTTTCAGACTTTAAAAATGACAGATAATCAAATGGTCATGCAGGCAATATCAGCCAATGTGGGACAACAAGTTCAGGTACTTTTTTTACTCACATTTTCTTTCACCTCCTACTTTTGCAATTTGAATTCTCAAATAATAACCATATATTCAATCTAATCTTTGCTAGATAGGCACATTTTATCAATGTAAGAAAGAACACCTATGTCTTGTATAAAAACCTCATTCAGTATTCTACAACACAAAAAGTTACGGATGCGAGGTGGAGTTAGCAACTGGTTCATGATACTGTTCAACGGTTGACACAGAGGTGCTGGCACTTTCAAAGAAACGGAGCTCATGGAAGCCAATCTTCTCTTAGACATTATTTAGATCTAGACGCTCACCTGATACTGCCCCTCAGGAGCACTTTCCATGTCGTAGACTAGGTATAAGAACATTATTTTGAGTTATTTTTATGTATTTTAAGTATTCACATTATTAATCTATTGATCTTAATGTTTAATTTTTTTATGTAGGTTGTTCAAGGTGGCCAAATAATTCAAGGACCAAATGGTCAGCAATTACTCTTACAGAATATTCCCCAGGCAAATCAAGGTGTGCAGCTTGGCGCACAGCTACAGGTTCTACCTGTCCCAGCCTTGCAGGTATGGAATTTTTTAATTCAGTTAAAAAAATGTATTTAATCAATACCTCATTATACTGTCTTTTTTCATTAAGAAGGAAAAAAGTAATCAGGCCAGGATTCATGTGATAGTGTTTTTTCAAAAATCAGGGTTGTACTGGAGCCCAAACAGAGAGAGATTGAATAGACAAATTTTGTGCGAATCATGACCATGTCTGTTATGTGGCCAGAGTTACATGCAATGGGTCAGTTTAGTCTTTCTTCTATTAGTATCATTTGAAAGTAGGTAAAGTGGGAAAAAAAATAGGGAGCCAAGTTTTTTAGCAAACTTGGCTCCCTATTTTTTTCCCCGCTTTATTTATTCAAAAAAGTTCACTCGAAAGAGCAAAAAATTAGGGTTGCTGAAAGCGGGGTTTGAACCGTGCGCTGATTGCTTTTAAATTCACGCGTCTTGATCAATACGGCGGTGGAATCCGTTGTGAAGAATACATGGCAGCACCACTGAGTTCTGTGATCAGCAGCAGGATATCAGCTAGACTTTCCAAAATGGACAAGTTCAGCTGCCAGGTTGCCCCATTCCGGCACTCACCGAGATCCTTTCTTTCAAAATGTGTTAACATTATCTCAACACCACAGAAAAAACCTCTCAAACAAGATGTCACAATTCAAATGACAGTCTGGTGGTAGTTTCCAGGGTAGCGCCACTGCCGTCACTTCTAAATTCATGATGCTTAAAAAGGGTAATTTTATGTACAGTTGCTCATCACACCTAAATTCTGATACTCCAATGATGATGAACTGCTCTGTGAGGAGTTTTTAACTCAAGGAATCACTTTGCTCTGTAATTATTGGCCACCAATTGTCCGGTGGTTAATCAGTAGCAATAATTTGTCCTCAATTCAAATTTTTTTCTATTATCAAACTTAAATGCTTAACTTATAACATTTTTAAAAATGATTATTTTTACATCATTCATCTATTTTTTCTGTCCCAACAAATTAGCTACGAAAGTTTACAGCAATTCTTGGGAGCGCACCTCATAATTTTTGAAGAAATATTTAAAACTAGCCTATCAAGCATACTCATCTGTATTGAAGGACATTTTTAAATTCTATAATGAAATCTAAAAGTCACTTTAAGATTTTATAAATTCTTTGTTTTCTCGACACAGAGCACTGGTGGTCAAATAGTGATCCAGCAGCCAGCTCAAGCACAGTTAATTCAAACGCCAGATGGCCAAACGTTTATCTACCAGCCAGCAGTTCAAGTGGCAGACAACACCGCCACTGTCCAAAGCCAAGTTCAGCCAACCTGTAAGTTTCAATATTCTCAAACGTAACATATTTGACGAACATACACTTAACTGCTTCTTTTGGGGGAAGGGGGAGTAATCCATCACATCCAGTCAGTTGAATGGGTCTGTTGCATGAAAGAGATAGAGCTTAGCGAAGAAACTGTAAAGGTAAAATCACATAAAAATCATGATGCACATAAAAAAAGTCCGAGTTTTCTCTCCGTAGTGCGCAAGCTGTGTATTTTGTAACACACTCTCTCAAATCTCCTGCGTCCAGAGGCAGTTTTTCTCTGTTGCTGGCAACTAGATTTGCACAGTCAAAGGAGTAAGAAAGTCTAACCTGATGAAGAAGAAGTTTCTCCAACTTTAAAGAGGACATGAACTCTTGAATTGTTGAGAATCTGCATCTTATGTTTTATCTTGTTCTCAAAACAATCATCAATCAATCCTTAAAATCTTTGGATGGATTCTAATTCATTCTTATCATCATTACTAATTGGTTTTTATTTTTCGTGTAGTATTGAACATAAATGGAAACATTGTTCAAGTTGCTCCTGCAGCAACTGCCACGCAAGCTGCAGCCCCCAGTACGTCGACAGCAACTGCTACAGCAGCCAATGCACAGCAAAATATAGTCATGGTAATACAGTGTAATTTTTTTTCAGCCTACCTTTAAACATGAACCTAAATCCGCAAGATGACAAGAGTGTTGTTGCATAACCCTGACAGTAAAATGCAGTAGATTATTAGTACAAAGCAAGTATCTTTTGGATATTACAAATAAGAACTACTTGTTCTCATGCAAAAGAGCAGATATCTGTTAAGAGACAGTCAAAGGGGACGTTTATTTTGCACATTTATGCTAGAAAGGATAGAGTATTTTTTTGGTTTCTTTTAATATGTCGTTTTTATAAGGAAAAAAAAAATGGAAACTGATATATCAGAAGAAAGCAGTCTTTTGGTGATCAGCAATACTCTCTCTTCTATTGCCCTTTGCGAGTTTAAGATGTTTTATTTTAGGTCCCCGTAGTTTTATTAATACCATGGCCCTACTCAGCCTTTTTTTTAACTCTACTCAAATTTAAATGCTCTTTTTTATAAGGCCGGTTTTCTTAGTAGGGTAGTAGAATTGAACATATCAAAAACTGATCAAGATCAAGGCACTGATCTCTAATTTTTGGGGGGTCCAAACAACCTATTTAATAAATGTCACAAATAAATGTTCTATTATTTCTGTTATTTTTTGTATTTATAAGAAAATAATGTCAGGTATTATTGAAAAATTATGGACAATAGTGGATCATTCATGTATACGTGCAAGCTGGGGTTCATGCGTCAGAGAATTTTTTGTACCCCTGTGGATGGGAAGACTACAAATGTGTCAATTCATCCTCTTCAACACTACTTGAAGTTAAGATTTAGGTAACATAGGGTACCTATGATGCCTTCAAGGTGTTTTTTAATATGCCCATTATGACCTTTGAAAGTAGGACAACTTTATCCGGGCTTTTTCCTCTTACAAAATTCAAACCTTTCTGTTGAGTTTCTCTCTACTTACGTCAGTGGAAAAAATATTCTCCTTTTTTTAATCTATACTTTCTGAATATTCTCATTCTTTTACTCGTGCATTCTCATTTAAAATGTAACTTTTTTTATTCAGATGGTAAACCCAAATGCTGCAACCAATGTACCTCAGTTCCAAAGAGTGCCCATGCCGGGCGCAGAATTTTAGAAGAAGAACCTTTGTATGTCAATGCTAAGCAGTACAAACGAATTTTGAAGAGGAGGCAAGCTCGCGCTAAACTGGAAGCTGAAGGGAAAATCCCTAAAAGTAGACAGGTAAGTTTCCTTAAATGTCCCTTGATTCCTAATGCATACGCAACTCATTTACACTTAACATTAAACCCCTATACCCCGCAATGACTTTTCTTCTTTGATTTAGTTTGGATTTTGACAATGGATCTACAGAATGTTGGAATTACTCTCCATACAATACCCTCCATAGTTAAAAAAATCTTTTTTTCAAAACGTATTGTCGAGGCTACTTGCCTCCTTTTACTATGACCTCCTGACACGCATGGCTCTGATCATCTTATCTTTTATGAACAACCTTTCCTGTAATAATAAAAATAAAGGTAATGAAAAGAAGTAGATCTCTAACCATTATGCTGCCATTTTTGGCACTGGCACTGGTTGCGCTGTAATCATGTACTACTTGGCTTATTTGTTTGTCTCTTTGTAGTTGGTGTGTTTGCAGATAGTTGTGGTACCTGATTAACTTATTTAGTGTTTAATGTGAACCCTCTGATGATGGCATAAGCTGAAAGGCCTCAGGGATGCAATAAATAAAAAAATGACAACATAATGATTAAAGATCTACTTCTTTTTATTACCTTTATTTTTATTTTTATATTTGCTGCTTTGCCAGGCATGTTTAAGTGTTTCTTCTAACAGGAACATTGAGATAATGTAACTCACAATAACCATTTTGAAGTCCAGTGCGCTGCATAAAAGGTCAGCGGATCAATTGGGCATGTCAAATCCAGCTAGAATTCTATAAAAAGTCAGAATCTTGAGGAATATTTCTAAGATGAGACCAAACGTTGAGAAATCTTCTGCAGAAAAATGCTCATTAAACAAAAACCAAACTGATAAAAAGACCAGCATAATTGTATGATATTATGTAATTTGGTTTTTGTAATTTTGGTATTTTTCTGTTGGTATTCTATTTTTTTTATCATCTGTAATTACTGATTACGCATACAAATTGGCGTGGCCCCGATACATATGTATAATCTGAAGACTGTAGTAATTGCAAAAGTGTCTGTTCAGTAACTGTTAGAATTTAAACCAATCGATTCTGACCAAGACTGACATATACCTGGTTTCTTGTCTTTAGAAAATTTCAATTTCCACAAAATCCTCCTAAGATGACGAAAAGCAATAAATGACAATTCTTGACTGATACCGTTGGCAGCCTAGTCAAAGAATGAGCAGTTATTTGATAGAGATTCTGAGGATTTTGCTGGGAGGAGTAGGGGGGACAAATTTACCCTACCCTATTGCCCAAAGTCAATTTCTAAGGAATACGAGCTAAGAAAAGCCAAGAATTTTTATCCGGAAAGGAATAAAGTTTCACAAAACCATAAAAAGTTTGGAATTGTCATTTTGATGAAATGTTTGAAATCAATGGTCCAGCGAGAATCTATGTGTCATGACATTTACTAGTCACTTTTAAAAATCGCAACTGCTCCTTTTCAGAAATATCTGCACGAATCCAGGCACAAGCATGCAATGAACAGGATTCGTGGTGAGGGTGGCAGATTTCATTCAGGCTCTGTCAAACGACAAATGCAGCAGCAGCAACAACAACTTCAACAGCAACAAAACCAACAGCAACAGCAGCATCAGCATCAGATGAAACCCTGAAAATCGAACCTCATCCACCTAACCACAATAATCAAAATAATACGGGTGTAGAAGTTAAAGCGGAGTAAGTGAATTGTCACCATTCCTCTCATTAACTTTGCATCAGCAGGCAAGAATTGATGAAGAAATTTATCCTGCCTACCATTTCAAACATCAAAATAGATATAATGATTCATCGCTCCCAAGACCAAAGCATGAAAATCTACAAATTTGCACGGTTGCAAATTTGACTAAAAAATTTAATTTTGACAAGCTTACGCCGGTGATTGCCTGTTAAATTTTTTTTTATTTTTGCACGTTGTCAGGAAGAAAATCAGCAAAAGACTTAGTTCAAAATAGCCCTCTGTTTCTTAGTAAAAATGTAATTTTCGAGTGGAGATGCTGTATGGTTAGGATGGTGTTATTATGGAGTTCTTTCGTCTGAGAGACAAAATTTTAGGGGTAGAATTCAGTTCAAGACTTCCCTTTTACACTGAAGTATGTGTCAAGAAGGATCTCTTTATCAAAATACAAGATGATTTCAATAATTTTTTGAGAGATGCCATATTTTTTTTCAACTAGGTTTTTAAAGATGTCTTGACCTTTCCTTCTCCTGAGGTCTTTTAGGTGGCTGAGAACCCTGCACAAAGGTGAAAATTCAGTTTAAAAGATACATTGTAGGAGAAGCAGTTATCTCCATTGCTTGTGAGTTATTTTGAGCAAAGGCAAAATAAAGTGTTTGAAGCTCCTCAAAAATTGCTGAGAGTGTTATTGTTAATCATTTGGAGTTACTCCTGTTGCTTGTTTCATAGATACACTCTGAAATTGGTGCCAGTGCTGAAAGCAACACTTCTTTCCGATTGAAACCCAAATGAAATGTTCCTATTTTATTCCTCTCCGTGGCAACCTTGCACTCTGGCGAGTTAAGAAAAATGATATTAGAATAATTAGAAAGTTGCTGAATTTTCTGCGATAAAATATTTTTTAATTTTTGTCGGAAGTTTTGGATATGTCTCCTCAAAATTTTCAAATATTTTTGATCCAATGGCGAATGAAATTCTTCAAAAAATTGTTGGACAATTATTTACAAGTGTCCCAGAATATTTATGTTTTAACAAATGAAATTGGGCCACATTTCGAGCCTCTCCTAGCATTCTTTATTAAGCGTATTTTCGTTGATGATCGGTCGAATCAAAATGGGTGGATCAAGCGGTTTCGTATTTTGTTTTGACACTATCATAATTTTTCGGAACAACATCGGTACTCACCAGATAGATAGGAGGTGGAATCCTTGCAAACGTTGGAGCCAAAGTATAATCCTACGAAAAGTAGGGTTTAGAAATGACCCGATGAAGATGATGACACCCGACTAGCATCAATTTCGAAAGTCTGTTTACAAATCCGATTATGATCTCGGCGCCATTGTCGCGGCTTTTTGGCTCGACCGATCATCAACGGAAATACGCTCACGATCACAGCAGCATTGTAATGACAACATTGGCTTCATACAGCAAGTTTCCGCTCTTTGCCATGATATCATGATGACCACTATGGTTCCTCGAGATTTCTCAATTTGCTCATGCATTCATTCAATGCTTTCAATATTTTTCAGAAAATTGATGGATAATCACCACCTCCTTCAAGGGATTGCAGTGAGCACATCAGGATGGAGAATTTTCCCTCATCTCTGATCATTGAAACATCGTCCTCGTTACCTGAAATGATTGCCAAAGCAGCTCAATGACAGTAGCTGGGAGGAACTAACCTCTGGACAAACAAAGAGGCGGTTAATGTTCCTGTTTTTAATTGTTAAGACTATACGGGACCTCCAAAGTTGTCTTACCCCTACAAACTAGGGCTTTTGATTGCTTTTGCGTATGCTATGTCACACCATATCTCTTTTATATTAGAATTTTTAACTGTCCATAACCCAATGCCATGCCTCAACCAGCAAGCTTGTCCATAGTAGTCAGTACTAGGAGCCTGGGCAATTATATAACATGGGCATCAATATAACAGCTCTACTGTTGTGTGCAGAGACAGGAGAAGCTATTAATCTCACTCAGCTTCTCCAAAGTGGTGCCATCAACCAAAAAAAGGTTTTGTGCCATATAGTGTTGTTTGGTAGGACATGTTGGAAGGTTTACTCTGGGATAGACATGCGAAATTCTGTTCTTTTTCTATTATCTCATATTTTCCAACTATTAGACTTTGCAAACGGCAGTTGATTCAATCACTCTTTTTAGATTTTACCAGCAGTTTTTCCCCCTTTTTTTCCCTAAATATTCTACTCATATCCTTTAAGAATGTCATGGGAGTTCGCTAGTTTTGAATCCCAGCATTTCTAAGTATTGTAAAGTTGTGGGTTTTGGCAAAACAGAATTGAGGAGGGTTCTGAAAGGAAACCCCATAATGGTCCAAGTGTGATTGTTTCTCCAAGCTGTGGCTGTCAGGACAAATGTCAGTATAACTGATACTATTGCTACCTGCTTGTCCATGTAAGACAGATGGGTGAAATGAACTTGCTTTTGTTTTATGTGCCCTTCTCCAAGAACCCTCCTCAATTTTATCACAGGTTAAAAGGTAAAAATGGCATGGCACTGGGTTAATTTCATTTTGAACTGTTAATTCACAGTTACTTACCTACCTTAAGGAATCTAATGATAATTTTTTTCATCTCCCTGAGCGGTTCTTACGTTAAGTTTATGACCTCAGCAATACCTTAAGTTTTAAGTTGTCATCATCTATCTTTTACGTTCTTGACCTGCTGGCTGATTGTTCAAATGTATAGGTAAACAACAGGTTATAATAGAGCTGAAGAGAAATCTAATAATGTTATCATTAGTTTGGATTAAGTGATTTTCAGCCCAATGGAGTTTTTGCATATGTCAAGGATTTTCGAATTAAGTACTTTCTCTTTTCTAAAATTTTGCAAAAAAACATGATGGTACCACTGCTCATCTTTGAAATGAACTACCGAGCTCAAAAGAAGCTTTAAGCTGAAGCCATAATGGAGGGGCTCTCCAAGCTACTCAGAGAGTCTACCTCCACGTCCAGTCAAACTCTTAATGAACAGATTGGGAGGATTAATATCAGCAGGGTTGCCTTATTGCTCGGGGACAAGGCTGGAACCACAGCAACCCTGCTAATGTAGGTATTTGTTTCCTATCTGTGCATGGAGAGTTTTACCAGACATTGAAGTTTACTCTTAGCGAAGTGTGGGGGACTCCCTGCCACCTTGGTCTCAACTTAGAATGCTTTTATGGAGTTCGTTTTAAAGAAAATCAGTGACTTTATTGCTTCTAGCAATATTTCTTACAAGAAATAGTACTTAGTGCCGAAGTCGCGAATCTCTGACTAACGAAGGAGTTCCATTAAGAAGATAATGTGATCCAACCGGTTAATGAAGGAAATGAATCCTAGAAAGAACCCTGCTCACATAATGGGGGCTCAACAGCCCCCAGTACTTTTTGATAAACCTTTAATAAGTTGACGTTAAGTTCATAATTAGCTTAAAGCCAAAAAATTAGGAGATTCAAGAGCAGGAGCCGAGATATTCGCGATTGAACATATTGACTATTTTCTAACATGTCAGGAGACATATGAGTTGGTGTGTTCAATCGCGAATAGCTCAGCTCCTACTCGGTGGAATTGCCTAATTTTTTGGCTTTATGCTAGTGATGAACTTTTTGTCAACCTAGAAACATTTCATCAAAATGTACCGGGAGCCTTTGAGCCCTCATAATGCGTGCAAGGTTCTATTTTTGACTTGTGGATCTGCTAATAAAGAAACATTTTTCTCTGCAACATTAGTGTAACTGTTGCTCTATAATGAATAATTGAGATCTTCTCTCAATTTAACAGTGATGACTGATTAGTGATCGGAATGATGAGGAGCAATAAGTGATAATGCTGCTTTCGATTTTGATGAAAGAGACAGTTGTCCGCTCAGTAACTTAAGCCTGAAAGATTTTTGAATGAGCAATGTTAAATCAGTGACTAGTGGACCAAAGTCAGGTTTTTAAATTGGCTCTTACAATATTTGGGCGATTGAGAAATTTTTTGCTCAAGCTCTAGATATTTTATTTCTCTGTAAACTATTTTTCTGTGTTCCAAAAATATCTTGTCTTTAAATAAATGCTACTTTTATTTACCTTGCGAACACAGATTTTGTGTACGCTGTTCCGTTTCTAAGAACATACATTATTCTTTGTTAGATCTCCTATATACATTGCTGTGCATCAACCAATGGATCTGTCAATTTCTGTGTTGTTGGATGTAGGAAAACTTTTCCTGCTTTGAAGTTGGAACAGGAAGTTGTTGTTAGACTGAGAACTTTCTCATTACAAATGTACCGCCACAAATCACAAATTAGTGACCAGTCATTTTGGGAGACAAAATCTGTGTTTTTATTGGTAAAATTTGCTTTATTAAGGTGGTATTTACCCTTCTATTAGCTATTGATCAATTAATAACTAAAATTAAGTTTCGTTTAGACTAACTCCCAAAAAGAAGAGATATTATCAGTACTCATGAATTTGACATTCTGTTGTGTCTTCTTGTGAAGATTGAGGTTCTTAAACTTTAAGATGTAGGAAAAATGTGCTGGGGAGAATAGTTCATGCTCCATTCGATTCATTAGGGATGGATGCATCTCCCACACATACTTTTCCCCTTATTTTAAGGCTTACTTACGTACTTTTTTATATGAAATCACTGCAGAGTGGGCACTTCACACTGGCATCAACATTTTAATGAAATAACCACAGCAATGTGTTGATCAACACATTAATCAATAGCCAATTCAAGGGCCCCACTGGTAGCAAAAATGTTCTGTAAATAAGTTTCTCTAATTTTCATTGTTGTTTAAAGTTTGAAAAAAAATTAAATTATTGGAAAGATTTATCTATTGTTCTTTCTTCTTTCCATCTCAGATTTTTGACTGTATATCTTCAAAGCTTAAGTATTTTCAAGAACCTAAAGAAGGTTGGGGAAAAGTTTCAGCACAAACAATGATAAATCATGTAGAAGTTTAAGTCAGGATTTCTCTGCTCCAAAAAATATTCACTGCTACTTTTCCGCTAAAATACTGAAGACTCGAGGCTGTTTAACTAATGTGCACTGAACCATTTTCATTTAGTACATTGGTCTTACATTACAGTATCACAAGTGTGAAGAGTAAAATATCTAATCTATGTAGGATGTAAAAAACAGACAACCTCTATCAGTTTTTTTCTCAGTAGTTTTTTATTTTCAAAACTAAATTCCAACAAACAAACATCTTCTAATGAAACAAAATTAAATGAACAAGGTTTTCTTTCTTAATTCACAATGACTTACTAAAATTTAAACATTTTTTTGTTGTTGTTTTTCATGAAATTGCTTGTACATGATGTGGATTTTACGGTGGCCGTGTTGCATTGAATTTAAGGTGGTTGAAACCAAGAGTGGTTTCCTCATACAGGGTTATTCAAAAGTCACGCACCACTGGCCATATTTTAAGTTCTAATTATGATATCGACTTGCAGTTTATGACGTTTTTTCCTCATATCAAGGGGGAGACTTTTTTACGTACTTTTCAGTTTTTGATCCCCTCGGGGGAAGGGGGGAAACTCAAAAATTTCAAAAGGCCACCCCCTCATGGCCAGTGGTGCGTGACTTTTGAATAACCCTGTATAATGTTGCAAGCTTTAGGCAAATAGAAACCTTTCTTTTTACAAATGAAACTTTAAATCTCCACTTTTCAGTCAAAAAAAGCTATTTGAGCTCTTGAAGGCCTTGTCCACACGAGCACATTAGCGGAACTATGGGCGAATTTGTTCCGGAAACTTACTATAATTCAGCCAAAACTTTTTTACTTGAGCTCCCCAGTTCATGGAACTAATTCGTCCAAACTGCGCTCTTGTGGACTGTCTGAAATCCTATACATATGTCTCCAGATCCAGGGAGAGAGAAAGGGCTTAAAAAGCTACCTCAACTGGTAGAAGATTTTCTGGTTCATTCCACAACTTAAGCTGAGAGCAGGTCCATTGAAAGTGAGGTGGAGGAGGTGCATGTATTGTAAGATGTTTTGGTTCTTTTCTAGAAAAATGATATAACGTTACAGACGACAAATGAAGGTGATTCGGAATTAGCAGGCTATCAGTTTCATCAACCTCCAACCTCTTACAAATGTCTTCCGGCAATTTCTGAAATAAGAAAATGGGAAATAGAATTATAAGTGTGACACCATTTTGGACATGATAGTACTTGATCAAAGTACTGAGATAGTAAAACTGCCTTTAAATATCAATATGTAAATACAAAATTATCAATAAATTTTAAGTAAAAGAAACATTGTTTTGGGGCAAAGAATTAGAAATCGTCAGTTTTCTTGTCAATGAAAAATCATCTTTGTCTTACGGAAAAATGATCTGAGTAATAGTTGCCACTATTAAATAGATTAATTTTGAGCAGAGTACCACCACGACCTGAAGTATCAAAAAACTGATGACAAAAGAGGAATTGAAAGTTTGGAGACAGAAAATGGTTACTTTAGGATAACATGTTTTGACTTCATGTGACACTGACTTTTCTTCATAGTCAAGTCTCCAGAAAAACCACTTTAAACACACTCCGACATTAAAATATTGGACTGCAATAATATCATATAAATAACAGTGTGTGGGTGATATTCACTGTTTATAGAGTAAAAAAGGAGGTGTTGGCGATTTCTGATTTTTCTATGGTATCAATATTTCTGCAAAATCTGAAAGTCGAAGTCTGGAAAACGAATTATAACGTCTGTTGTTGAGGCAAGACTCAGTGTAAAATATAATTAAAAACAGTTTATGAAATGTGACTTTCTTTACAAACTATACTATTTTCAAGAAAACCGATGAAAAAAGTCCATAGTCACTGACATTATCGACCTCATTCTAAGATACTTTAAATGAAAACATCCCATTTAAATTTCTTTATACCCAAATGCCCACTGGTACCCTGAACTAAACAGAGGTAATTCTGACAGATCTAACACTGATAAATCCGACCTCTCTGAGCAAGTTCTCGGAGAAAATAAAGGCAAGAACATCACACTTAAAGTTGCATGCTTTTCTAAAACATTTGATATGATAAGTAATGATCCGTTAGAATTGTTCTCCAAAAAGCTCAGAAGTGCTGCAAATATGTTTTCTCTTTTCTTGAGTTTTGCCTCTATCAGAATTCGAGAAATTTTCAGCAGAACATTCTACTTAAATTATTTAAGAGATACATGCGAGAGTTCTTATTTTGCTTGGTAATGGAAAAGTTTTCAATTTATCTTTGAATGACAGAAATCAGGCCAAATATTAAAAACGAAAGTTTGGAAGTATGTTGTTCTTACATTAACAACTCATTTACAACTTAATTTGTGATTAAAATATAGAAAATATTGAATTTTTTACCTGAGGGTTGAACCCCAGTGACATTAAACGTAGGTAGGTGAACTGGTTTCCCGAATAAATACTTCACTGAATTCCCATGAATCTGATCGCCTATGACAGGAGTGAGCAGCCTCGTAGCTAAATATAATGGAACATAGTACCATAAAATCCGATTTGTTGATACTTCTACAAGGCTTGCGTTCAGGTCTGGATTTGTATTTAGGACTTTGTATTTATAATAAATCTGTTTCATTTTTTTCGTTTTTATTTTGTTTGCAGATTGATCTGTTGAAAGTTTTACCTGTAATGATGATTAACATGATAAGAGTGACAGAAAAGATTTAGCAAAAGTTAAACTGAAAAAATAACAGAAATGTTATGGTTTAAAACACAGTCACACTAATGGATTTAACTTTTAAAGTTCCTTTTCCTATTCCTCTCCTTCAGGAGCGGTAATCTACTATTCTCCTAAAATTTTAGGGACCACCTTGGCCCAAAAGCCCAATTTGTAGGATTAGAAATTTTTTTTTGCATACACCATGCTGTTTTGCGCATTGTTTGTATCCTGTTTTGGGCTGCGTTGCGGCGCTGCAAACGGTGCGTTGAAAGTGCTGCTGCTATTTCGTGATTGCGAATTTTAAAAAATCCACAGGGTGCATCAACATTTCTATGCACCACCATGGCCTGGCCTTCCAAATTTTTAGGCTCCAAAGCCCGATTTATAGGCTCATAGCGCCTGCAAAAGGCAGAACCCGCCTGTTTAGAACTGATGACAAAATTGACAGGTTGAGAGAGACTAAGTTCTAATGCTTAATTGCGTATCTTCTTTCTACCTCAAATGGCATTTTAATTCCCTTCTTAACAGATCATTGAGAGGCTTTAAACCAAACTGACGGCACATGGAAAACATCTATTTTTGTGCTCTAGAAAAGTGAAAAAAAAGGATTTGAAACAGGTAGACTATTATTACAAAAAAGCAATGAAACCAATATTTTTAATTAGGGCCCAAGCACCAAAATCGAAGTTCTAAGGAAAATGAGGAAAACTATGCCATACAACATATCGACGGTGTAAGTCGGCAATCACATAACTCGGTTTGCGACGTTGCAGACTTCCTGTCATACTTTATTTTTTAGACGGAAAACTACTCAACGGCAATTCTTTAAAACTGCCGTGATTTTTCTTCTCTAAGCGAAGAAAATTCTGCATAAACTTCAAGGAATGATGTCAATTTTTTTCTCCTTTATGCAAATAACAGAGAGGCGGAGATTTTCAGACACCGTAAACGAGATATGTGATTGCTGACTTGCACTGTCAATATGCTCAAGTCTTGTGTGGCCAAAAAATGCATATGTCAGAAGAATACCTGCCCAAACTTGGCCTCAAAAGAATAAATCCAAACCGGATGGCATACTTTTTCCTGTTTTGTTTGAAAATTGGATTTTGCATGGAGCTTAGGCCCTTTCAAAAATTATTAGGTTATTAGGTCAGTTGCGCTCATCACAGAATCGTGTTTTGATGCTTGATTCTTGTAGATTAGCTAAAAATAATAAGATCTGTCCAAACCGCAACTTTCTACATTAAATATTAACCCAGATATCGCACTTTGAAAAGTCAGGTTTTCACCGCGGCAGTGACACCCTTGGTTTCTTCCTCTTTTGTTCGATCAGTGATGCAAGAGACACAACGCGAAACTTCGATGGCATTGAACATAAACAAACTGGGGTGAACTGACGGACCGCTTAATCTTTTCACGGCGAGGCTGTTGTCTCCTGATAAGAAGATCCTCAAAGTGCAGATCCATCTGTTTCTTGTGTTTGTTTATGTTTAGTTCATTGAGGTTTCGCGTTATGTCTCCTGTATCCATGATTGAACAAAAGAGGAAAGAAACCAAGGGTGTCACTGCTAAAGTGGATGATGTCAAAAACCTGACTTTTCAAAGGGCTATTTCTCGGTTAATATTGAACGTAGAAAGTTGCGGTTTGGGCAGATCTTATTATATTTAGCTAATCTACAAGAATCAAGCATCAAAACATGATTTTGTGACCAGCGCATTGGCTCATTGATCTGCTAAACCAAAGGATGACAAAATTTCACAGCATCTTAAAATTTTGTGAATAATTTCTATAGAAATGACTAATCTTTCATGCAGCACCCTGTGCCCAACCGATACATGAATAAACAACTTACAGATAGGTCACTTTCATTGGTAGTGAGACCTAATCGTTCACCACTGTTTGAGGAAAGTAGAGGGACACCATGACACACAGCTTGATAGCTGTAAACAGCAGGAGAAGTTGGATGCTTCACTGCTTTACTAATTTTGATTCCAGCTTCATTATCAACATTCAGAAGGGTCAAACCACTGGCAAACCTTATAAAAAAAAACAAAAACATGCAATTAGCAGTGGAGTAATGTTAAAGATGATTAATTTATGAACAAAGGAATAGTGTTTTAACTAACAATAAGTATAAAATTACTTGATTTTTGAAAACTCTTTAATTCTTTTACCTTTGTAATTAATTGGATAATTGTGTTGACAGGGTGCTGTGTATCATTCTTAGCAAGCAAGATGCAACTTATTGAGACTTCATACTTAATAACTGGACGGAGTTAAACAGAAAGGAACCAAGCCACATCGGGATCGGACCGAGAAAAAGAGGTTTAAAGTTTGGCTCCTGCATAAGACTCAATGTAAAAGATAAACTTCAAGTTCAATTTCTGCAAAAATTGCTCCAACAAAACTTTGAATTTTTGGCGATAGATAGTAGAGCAGTGGTTGAGTTCAAAATCACTCAGAACTCGGTTTTTTCCAAAAATGTGGGTTGGTTCCTTTCTGCTTAACTCAGTCCCAACTGAGGTTTAAGCCACCATTCTTAATTAGTTAATTGATGCAGGAGAAGATGACAAGACTAACAGAGCAAAGGTAAGTACACGCCAAACTAAATTTACAGAACATTTAAAGATGAAATTAAAATACCTGGCACCTTGATCAGAGCATTCCCAGAAACTCCCCCTTTTTTTTGCTTGAAAATTATTTGACAGATTGTGACATGATGCCTTGAAAGACAGAAAAACGGATAGATGCTGCTAATTTTTTTAAAAAAAAGCACTACCCACTTAAACGCCTTTACTGTAGTCATCTATTTTTGATAAGTTTGTTATTATATTCACGTACTATGCCAATTGGATTTTGAGTAGTTCAGCCAACTTTGGATTAACTTTCGAATCAATCTCTGCCGTTAGTAAAACTTGTTCTATCATACCATCATAGTTTGCTGTCTCTCTGCAATTGATGCTTAAAGATACCTATTATTTTGGAAGACACT
This sequence comes from Helianthus tuberosus, assembly GCA_030545235.1. Taxonomy (NCBI): domain Eukaryota; kingdom Viridiplantae; phylum Streptophyta; class Magnoliopsida; order Asterales; family Asteraceae; genus Helianthus; species Helianthus tuberosus. The sequence continues at coordinate 27,712 of JARYGA010027422.1, forward strand.
TACTTTTCAGGGCTTCTAGCTACAGTCAAGTTTGGAACATTTAGCATGCTAGCAAGTAAAGGTAAGACTTCTGTGAGGCTAAAGTTGAAACGATTGACAGTCTTAAACTTGGTATCAAGAGGATCATCAAAGCCCGTCCCATTCCTCAGTCCGTATGGTTTGTTTATGGCAATGACACCTGAAAAATATTAGAAGCATATGATGCTATACAGGAAAGAAAAATCATAGAATATTGAGTTATAGAGATAACATTGAAAATTTTCAATTTAGAAAATAAATTACGAGGAAGTATTCAGTGTTGCAAACCAAGATAGATATTTCTTCAGTACCGCTGTCATGTTGCTTTATAACTGTGCAGACCCAGGTTTAATTTCCAAATTTCCAGATTAAGGTGACTCTGGGTTGATGGGATTTGAACACCTGTCACCATAGTGCTGGTAAATAATTAGTGCAGGGTTGAAGTATAAAGACCAATTCACACTATCAACCTTTTCATTTAACTCTTGAAGGAATGCAACTTGTCGCAATAAGAAGCTAGATAGTGTGCAAACAACAATTTGATAAAAAATTGAACGAAAACTCGAATGTGACATCACATACAGCTTTTTGTACAACTTTCCATCCAACAAATTATTTTTCAATTATGTCGGATGAAAAGTTTGATATTGTGAATTGGGCTTTGGATTAGTTTTAGAAACTGCATAAAGAACCACTTGAGAAAATTATGGATAGGCGACACATATTTCCTTACTCTCATCTGACAGAAGGTCCACTGGTCTCCTTGCCATGGACAAAAAATGGGTTTGTTTTACAGTGAGAGGTTGGAGGCATTGGTCAAATAAGTTGCCTTCAGCCTGATTGTTGAAATTTATGTCGGTATGACAAGAATCGAAAATCAATATATTACACGGTGCAAATAGGGTTATGTCTTCTTTTATCTTGCTGACATAGCCAGTTAAAGTTTCAACAATCAGGGTGCTGGTGGAGTCTGCACCAATTAGGTTGACGCACTTTCACACTACGACAGAAGATCTGCCATCTTAAATCTTGCATTTACTTTCCATAAGAAAGTGACGTCAGACAAGACATAGGTCTGCTGCAGTCTACAAGAGCGTAAACTTGTTTGGCGAGGACTCTATATGGTGTGAAAAGGGTTTCTGGTTTAAAATTAATGTACTTAGTAAGTAATTGGGGTACTTAATGAATCTTGTATTAGATAAAAGTACTAACCTCCTTCATTGTGCATAACATTTTGGTACAACAGTTTCAGCAAGTTCTGTTCTAGTCTGAACTTTCAAAACTGACTGGTAAATATGTTTGGAAATCATTGTACTGATTCAAAATGAGCTGTACCCGGCTGTCCTAAATTTTACTCTGCTGGCAACAAAGCACCTTATGGAGGAATCGCCGATGAATTCATTCAAATTTCAATGCAAGTAAGTTATTTCCTTAACGTTATATGTTGTTATTAATTAGTAATAAAAGAAAACGCTAACTAGAGGCTTGTATATAAATCACTGATTAATTTGGGTTAGAAACACTAACTCATTATTATTAGAATAAAATTGAATTGGATTGATCAGATAAGAAAGAATCACATTATCAATTTATCAATAACAGACCGTGACCAAAGACATAAAGACGGAGCGCTCGTATCTAAAAGCACGGGGAAAAAGTGAAGCTAGGTTCGGCGCTGCGCGCTTGTGTGAGTGTGTAAATGAGCGCGGGAATCCATGGCGGCAAACGGAAATTTGATTTGAACTTGTCCTCTTGATTTTTTCCACATTTCTTCTTTTAAACGTATTTTAAATTCCTAAAACGAATATACTAAGAAAGTTCGGTCTGCGTCCTAATATAATACACCTACTTTTGCTCGGTAACAGGCAGTAATCTCAGATAAAGTTACTTTTTCTTCTGCTCATGGTGGTTCTGCAGGTCAAACAGGCCGTTACAGTTCTAGATCAACGTTACTCCCAAATGAAATTAATCGGTCGACGACGGACTGAAACTAACCTAAAGTTAAAAAAAATATGAGTGTGTACCTGAATTTGGGCAAAAATCAACCTAAAATACTTTGTTTCCGCAATTTTATTTATTAGTTCCCGCCCTACATTTGAATTCAAACTTGTCCCGATTTCGCCGCCAATCCTCTAGCCAATAGTAGAGGTGATTGAAAAGAAGCTCTAGAAGGCTTCATATTTTGCTTTTAGTGCTCCGTCCTTTATGTCTTTGACCGTGACAGGACCCCACGAACTTGAAACAAAACAATGCCGGATGCCGTTTGATGGCACCTGCGGCAGCCATAAACTTACGTCATCACATATAACTGACAAAAAGAGAGAGTTAGTAATGCTCAGCAACGGTAGAGAGACAAGGATAGGACATACATGAATGATGTCATCAACCTTAAAATTGAAAATGGCTATTCCTTTACTACAAGCACCCCACTTTGAACTGCAGAAATGCACGTGAAATAAGTAAGGTTATAATAATGAAAAAGAGAACCTACTTCATCGTGTTAATGAGGGTCAGAGACGTTATTTATAATATGAAGTTCGAGCACCATAAAATGCATCCATGTGAGAAGTAGGCTCTGTGTTACGAACGAAAATAAAGAAGAGAAAAATGTAATTGTTTCACTTTATGCTGTCCCAGAATTCTCGCTCGTAAAATTTATTCTTTCAAGTTGAAACTGATCAACAGTTTTGGTGGAAAGTTTTCAAAGAAAGGTCTCGTTTGCTCGTGAAAGTGCAACACCACATGAAATAGTTGACTTTTTGGAAAAAGAGTTGGCTATCTTGCTTGCTTGTTTGGCATTGCTAAGAATGCGTAAATTTTGCCTTTCTTATACATGCATTCCACAGAAAATCAGCCTCCGGCTACACAATTTTTTGCCCCCATCAAATGTTTCTTGAATTAATTTATCAGGTTTTTTTTTTTAACTCATCATATTCCCTTTTTTTTTTTCTAAAACGTGCATTGAGAATTTATGAATTGAGTTAGGCAAAAGTTGGAGCAGCCCTGATTCAAATTGGCAATAGAGCACCCAAGAATATATTGTGCCTTTTTCAGTAGGTTCAGGTAGGTAGTTCAAGCTACACTTGAGTGAATCTTCAGATCAATTTTTCATGGCAAAACGAGCAAAACAATGGTGACAGTTGCGAAACTTGTTTCTCGATTTGTGGCATGACAGTTTCAGTTACAATTTAATTTTTCTAAAGAAAACTGGCAAACTTTGCTCTTTTGAATTATTACTGATTGTTCTACATCCTGTGCAGGACGTTTTGTGAAAATGTTGGACAGTAACGTTCAGGGGGCGATATCTATTAATTTGGGAGTAGGAACTAGGCGCTTGAACATACCTCATCATTTTTTAAATCATCAAAACAAGATTCTATGACCAGCGCAACTGACCCATTGATAGGTGATCTCTTACAAAATGTATGATTCATTGCGTGTATTAATATTCCAACTATCTTGTGGCTGTTCGTACTTTTGACAGGGAATTCAAATAAAAATAGTTCTTTACTTTAAAAATCCTTTGTTTATGCATACTTGAAAAATGCAAACACAAACCGGTACTTAAGAATAATTCAACAATTTTGTCGCTTAAATGTAACTGACAAACACTGATATAACATTACAGAGGGAAGAGTAAAAAATTAGATCAAAGCAGGCTAACACTTCATACCCTGATTAATGTACAGACTAAACACTATTCGTCTTTTTTTTACAAGTTTACGATAGATTTTCATCAAAAATTCTCTCAATTTCTCAATATAAATAAGTAACAAATTTTCATGATAAGAAACAACTGGTTTGATAGAGAAAAAAGGGAGGGTAAAAAAAAATAGATGATTTCGAACAGCTAAGCAGTAAAAAAATAAATGAAATGAGGGAGGTAATGAGCATAATAAAAATGAGAATACATGATAATGTCCGATTGCAATCTGTTACAAGCTTTTCTGCTCTGCTGCACTGAAAGAGTAAAAATAATTATGTATTTGAAGGGCCAAGCAGAGAGAGAAGTTAACAACAAGTATGGACTATAGAGTTTTGCCACGAAATCCCTTTCCTCAGAAAAGCTGACAATTGTTTAAAAAATTAAAGTGAGCACAAAGGTTGACAATTTGAGCTCCCTAATGGACTGTTATTCTGAAAAGGCTACACTTTTTCTGTTGGAACATTGCCAAACATCCATGTTTGACACCTTGTAGAAAAAGAAAGCCTGATTTTCATGGGAACAATGGACCATATACCGGCACTGTTTCTTCATTCGTGCATGATTTTAGAGACTGTTTTCAGCCGCAGATTGCAAGTCAGACGAAATTATGACTGATGAGCTGATACTCTGTGCGCATTCAATTGCAAAATTGAAGAGGAATGTCCAGTAGGCATTAATAAAATTGAAAAGCTTGAGAGATCATGAAAGATTTTGATATTCATTTGAGCCTCAACGTATACACCCAATCATTCCTAATTGTTAATTGACCATCTTCTACAACTGACCCTTCAATTAACAACAACTTTTGAAAGTTGGAATTACTTGTCACTTCTTGGTGCAACAAGAAAATAATACATTAACAGTCACTTAAATGAAGTTTTTTTCTATTTATTACTTAAATGCACCTTGGCCTCATAAATATAACACAGCCTAAATGAAACTTTATAAGTTCATCGATGATAGATGCATCTTAGGTTGAGCAGGATTAAAAAAAAATTCAGGATTCAATGATTGGTAGCAAGAGCGATTTTTATGAAAATTAATCCATATCTTTGGCCGTACTAAAAAAATTACTATCAAGTTATTTAAGTAGATCTTAAATAAACCTTTTTGGGGGCTGAGATAAAACATATGATTAAACAGGAAGTGGAAGGTAAAGCTTGGAGGACAACTTCCTATAAAAGGAAGCTAAAGGTCTTGAAACTGAAATAAATTAAATTTCACAATGATTCCTTACACTATAAAAAACTTATAAAGGCGATTAGAAGATCTTATGATTAAAGAATACACTCATGTAAAAAGTAAATTAGGAAAGAGCAACAGTCCATGCTGTAAGATAAAACTTCAGTGGTTGAAAATCCTCATGCCAATCATTGAGGATGAGAATTGCCAATACCGAAGGGTATTCTTAAAAACTATACAATTTGGTAGATTTTCGATTATCACATACAGAAAGAATGACACAACTTCATACTCGCAAATTGTAGGGGACTGAAGGTGACCATAGCCTGAAAATTTTATTTATTTTCAATTTTTAGACTTTTTCAACAACTGAAAACAATTTGAGATGAAACAGAGATAAAAAAATGAATGATACAGATACAATGATTTAAATGAGATTAGCTTTAAAAAGAGCTGCACGGTTTAATGATGGAAAAAAAGGATTCGATGAGTAACAAAATATTTTGAGAGAACGAAACCCCCCCTCCCCCCGAGAAACAGCAACGTGTCTTCACGTTTTCAAAAACGAATCAGGATAATGCTGCACGGTCGTCAATGACAACTTGACAGTTCTTCCCATAATTTTGAGAAGTGTGCCCGAATGGTGGAACAAGCTGGTGGATCTTGACTACTTCTTACCCATCCCGAATTCCTCAGCGTCATCTTCAGTGTTGTCTCCATATTCCCAAGACTCTTTGTGAGCTTTTTTAGCCTTGTCTTGAGCTTCAAAATATTCTTTGATCTGCAAACAAATTCAAAAAGCATTTAAGAACTTTGTGGACTAAGAATTTATAAAACAGGAGAAAAAATTCAGAACAAACGATACTACAACATGTTAGGAACTCAAAATAATTGAATAAGTTACGGCAATACTGCTCAAAATACTTAATACATATAAATTAACGTACAAAAAATCCACACAAGGCCAACATGGAAAAAAAAAAAAAAACATAAAGCTGAGCAGAACCTGCTTGGACTTTAGCCGTAGTTCCAGATTTTAGAATTTTTAGCAACAGCTTTTCCATGAGAAAATAAAACTTTGTACAAATACTGAAACAACACAATTAAGATGCGTTTCTTCGTACAGGGGGACAAAAGATTTGTACTGGCAAGATGACAAATTCCAATAAAAGTAATGTTGCCACAATTCATTCACGATTCAACATTAGAATAAGTACGTCAGACTTGATTGCCTGGTTTACTGCTTATGTTTATTAAAAATCTTAAGCAATTCGGGTGGGAAAAATACGATGGGACCCAAACTTACTGTTCATACTTTATTTTTTGAGAAAAATAATTCTATTTAAAGTTTTAGTTAATTTTCTTCACTACTTCCAAAAAAAAATCATACAAAACTACAAGGAAAATTTTTATTAGACAGCCTTGGAAAAGTAAAACATAATCAGAGATTTATAAACGATGTGACTGAGTTACAGTTTCTGCAGTTAGAAATGGATAACGTAAAGGAATACTGACAATTTCTCATCAGAAAAGCTGTCTAATAATTAAAATTACTAGTAATACATTAACTAATAATTAATATACTTACGATTGGTTCCAGTTTTTTCGGAGCGGTTCTTCTTCACACGGAGGAAACCCTCGGATATCAGTGCTTTGATTGGATCCTCCCCTTTTGCATCCTTTATCGTTACAAACGGAACACCATTGTCATAGTATTCAATGTTTATTTGGATTGGACTCTGCGTCAGAGCTTGATTGAATGCACTCAGAGCATCTTCGACATAATCAGCCTAAATTACAGCAAAAAATGATTTCGATCAATTTCATTAAATTGAAACACGATGTCTTACTTGGAATATATTATTTCAATATGAATGTCACTGTATTGGTCAGTTAATTTCAGCAATTTAAGTAAAACAGGACCAACAAAAGGAATTTTTGATGGTTGTTGCATAAAAATTCAAACTAAGTTTTGTGAAAAAGCCAAAAAGTTCACTAAAATGTTCAAAAACTGATTTCTATAGGGAGAAAAAGCTTATCAAAATCCAACAAATCAAAAGGTAACAGTGGAGATAACGTAGCAAAGCTATGTTTAAAGTTGAGTTTAATGAATCAGCAAATGCCATTTTCCCACCTGACTATGTCATCACAGCCTACCAAAAATATTGTTTCGAACAAATCCCATTGTAGGCATTTTCAAAACAAGGTTTCTTTGCCATTTTGGGTTTACTTACAAAAAATCTGAAAAAATTTCGAGAAGCTCAGTTTACTTTGGACTTTCCGTAACATATAGGTTGGTACTCTTAGTGATCTGCTTGTTTAAACTTTATTAAGTTAGATTGCCGTTTCTTTTTTTTAAATTTAATTCTTCTTTGAGGAGAAACTTAAGAAAAAAAGTAGAGGTTAGATCAGTAATTCTTTGTTTGAAAGCTTTCAGAGAGATTTTAAAGTATTAAAAACAAGAAAAAAAGGGAAATTAAGCCTCTTATCTTCATCAATTTTGCCAGGATTAAGAAAAAGCATGATTATCAGATTCAACAAATGAAAACAAAATGTCTGCTCTATGGTCAAAAAAAACTTACTGGAGGCAAATTTGTAAGGGCAACTCCATAAAGCGTTGCATATGGGTCTTCTTTTGAGTAGGCGCTGGGCAGAGGAGCCAGGGAGGAACGCTCGTTTGCAGGTTGACTGTGGTCCTGTTTCCGTAATCAATGTAAAATATTTGAGCATTGTTGCCGGAAATTTTTTCAAATTTGGCTCTGTACCAGTCCGCCTTTTCGCAGGGGAAAACGGGCTGCTACATATTCACCTGCACAAAGGATAGACGATTACGTTTTGAGGCAAGAACTTTTTAAGATACAGATGGAAAAAGGAGTAGGTATAGTGCATCCAACTTCAGTCGAAATGCCTATCTTTTTGCATACATGTAACATAACTACTGCTGCATACAGTGTTCGAAACTCACCCTTGAGTTTTACGAGCCATGTGGCGCATCAAGCCTGATTTTTAGGCGCCATTGAAGATTTTTTAGGGGCCAAATTGACTTTTTGCCTGTATGTATATTACGGCGCATTAAAAGAAAAGTTAGACACAAGATGTATTCGTAACAGAGCTAGTAAGTAGCTGTAACTTGCGGAGGACAAAAGCACCGCCGCGCCGCGGCGAAATTGCACGCTCTGCGTGGCGCAACTACTCGCTTTTTACGAGTTCAATCCGGTGCCGTGCGTCGAAATTTCGAATAATCACCTAATATGAAAATTCAGATTTTTAGGGGGCAATGTTTAGGAGCCACGTTGGCGCAGAGCCTTCAATTTTTAGGCGCCACGGCGCATTTGGCGCGTTGGCGCTTGTGAGTTTCGAACACTGGCTGCATAACTACCTTGCTGTTTGCATCTAGAAAGAAGGAGTTCTTAAAGTACTGCGACAATACGCTTTCATGATTTTTTCTCCATGAATAAAAAAACACACTTAGACTTAGGATATGATCAACTGAAAATCTTTGAGATTATGGACAAATTTATATTTTCATAGATATCGACAGTGTAAGTCGGCAATCACATAACTCAGTTTGCGACGTCGCAGACTTCCTGTCATACTTTATTTTTTTAAACAGAAAAACTACTCAACAGCAACTCTTTAAAACTGCTGTGATTTTTCCTCGCAGTGCGAAGAAAATTCTGCAAAAACTTCAAGGAATGATGTCAATTTGTTCTCCTTTAAAAAATAACATAGAGGTGGAGATTTTAGGATACCGTAAATGAGTAATGTGATTGCCGACTTACACCGTTGATATACTTTCTATTATCAGCAACTCTAGAGTGTTATCTTACCCTTTTTCGGTTTATAGCTTTCTGGGACGGAAGCGGAGTTACCCAGGTCTTGGTTCATTTTCTTGTTGAAAGCTTCTAATACTGCCTCCTGGTCAGCTTTCAATGCATAGAATTGAAGCTCAGGAGTTGTTTCCACCACGCAGACTGTTTGATAGTCTACTTTCCGCTCAACCTGTACAGTAGGCTCCTCTTTAGGTGTTTCTTCATGATCTTTCTCCACGTAGTTCTCCCATCGCTGAAAAAAAAACAGCCATCTTTTCAGCGAAAATTTACTTTTTAAGAGTTGCTTTGGTTTTTCAGGTGCATTTGTTCATTGTGATGATTGATGAAGAGATTGTTTTTCTTTAAAACAAATTGTAAGTAAAGAATTGCAACAGCTAAAGGAAAAAATACAAACTGTATCAGTCTACAGGATATAAAATAAACCTGTTCAATTAAAAAGTGACTGTAGATATATTCTCCATGTATTGCGCCCACGCTTTTTGGAAAGCACAGCCATTAGGGTTAATTATTTACAAATTCACAAAAATATTTGCACTAACTTAATCATTTTGAATGAATTCAAAGGATCCAAAAAAAAAAAAACTTTCAAATATATACACATTTTTCAGAGTTTGAGGTTATAGTCCAGTGAATAGCAATATTGAGAAAACTGAGATTGAGATCAATAACAAAGAAAACATAGTAAAAGAAGAAGTTGCTTATTCTAAACTGAGAACAATATTTTAAGCACTTTAAAGGCTGGAAAACATCAACATCAAAATTTTCCCTTCATCTTGGGTATTTTATAAGTATAGCGCATACAAATTAGAAAAGTAGAGTCTATACGGCTTTGCCACATGACTAAAAGCAAAAAAAGCTCATTAACCTTCTCATTCTAAATATGAACTTTTCCCATTTTTTAAGAACAGTCAAAAATACGGCACCATTGAATAGAATAGTGGCAGAATATATTAAATCTAATGGTTCTTACTCTCAGTTTTTTATCCATAGCAATTTTCTTGGCTGCCATCAAGTCTGTGGAAGTATTGAGATTTAAAGGCTGAGTCATGAACATCTGCAAAGCCTTCTTCGACCAAGCTTTCCGCCAGATTTTCTTTGTTGATGAAGACCCATCCAATAATGTTGCCGAATTTATCCACATTTTCTGCTTCAAGCTCAACCTATTGATCAAAAACCAATTACATGATAAAAACCAATTTCCATGGATGAACATACAGACAAACTTAAAATTCCGGTTGGCGGCAGATTAGTAGTAAAGATTTGGGATCTGGGAGAAATGATTTTTATTTTTTTTTTTTTTTTTTAAATTTTCCAGTATTCAAATATAATTGAAAGTTAATTCGACTGATTTTTGGAATGAATAATGTCATCATTCACTTGGTGTAGTCAATCGCTACTATTTGATGCACATTGGAAAAGAGAATTAAATCTTTCCGTCTGAGTAACTCTAACTCCTAATACTGATGATTATTGCTTTGCTCTCAGATTGAATAGAACATTTTGGGTATATTTACCTTACAAAAAAAAGGAGAAAAAAAGAAAAAAATCACCGATTTTTGTGGTGAATTAAAAAATTATATGCATCTAAGTAACTTTCAAAGGTACAATGTATGGGGTGTCAAAGAGTTGAACTGCCCGACTGTAGAAGCATAGCTCTGACTAGAGGCACTTTTGGACAAACTTTTTTAGAGGAAATAAGTCTTATTTTGGTCAAAATAATACTCATTTAAATAATATGAGCCTTGTGTTCTATGGGTCATAAAACACAGGGTTTCCAAAATACATATCTTCATTCACCGATTTTCTAACTTTCCTGAAAGTTTTTTTTTGCTTTTCTCCCAACCTCCTTAATATCCAGATATCCTGATTTTTCCCTGACTTTCTCTAACCTTCAATCAAAACCTCCTGTTAAATTTTTTTTCCCTTTTGATTATAGAACTGTTGCAGGACTATGGACAAAATCTTGACTCTAAGCGATTCAAATTAAGGCAAAAGGTACTCTGCAGTTGTTAGCTCTCTCTTAAATGGCCTCAGCTGAGGTTGCTAAGCTGACAAGCGACTCACAAAATTCGCTTGACTGCTCCAATATGCAATAAATGATACGACTTAGCTCTTTATTCTTACCTCCCGTTGCATGATTTTGTCTTTCACAAACTGCAATGCTTCATCTCAAATGGCTCCCCAGGAGATTCGTTTCTGGAGCTGTGCTCCTAGCTCTTGGACATGAGACTCCTATGAAAAGCAAAAGCGAGCAGTTAAAAAATAGGTACAATTTTGAAATTTCCTCTAAAAATAAAGAATTTTGACTAAACTCTCTTCAAGATTTCCCCCCTCCATCAACATTATTCCGCAAAAAGAAATGATTCTTCACATTCAGACTTTCCTTCAGCAAAATCAATAAGAATAGCCCAAGGTCCAGAGGATTGGCTGGAACATGTTGCAAACATTAGACTTGACCAATTATCAAATTTTAGCTAAATTTTGATAGTTATGTTTTTATATCTTTGGCCTTTTTTGGTTTATTATTCTCTTTTTTCCTGATAGACATTTACTCTCTTCCTATCTCTTTACTTACCTCTAGTTTTTCCTACTATTCCTCTTATTCCTCAGGAAAAAATAGACGATTTTGAGGGAGTTAAGAATGGAAAGACTGAGCAATACAAAAATTCTTGAATACCAAGCAGGGATTGAGCTTCCCCTGACCTGAAAGTTTCTTAAACGTGGTATAAAATCTCTCAATAAAAGAAAACACTTGAAGAAAGTCTTGTTTGAGGAAAGTAAAAATTAGTTATGTATATTAGAAGAGGAGAGAATTAGTATTGCATACCTGCTAGAACAAAGTTAACAGTTGCAGATTCTTTCGTTAATAAACGCGGAAGCGTTGCACCACTTGAAACAAACATGACTACTCCTTCAACAGTGTTGGTCCTCTGTAAACTTGTGAGCAGGCTCTTCGTTTTTTGGGCATTCTGTGAGACAAAAATAAAAGCTGAGATTAAGAGGAGGGTGCAAGGTTAATTTTTCTCAGTTGTGAATACTCCTGCTCTTACGGAAATCAATTGAGGAAATTTTTCATCGATTGAATTCAACCATTTCAGATTCAAACAGGTATAATGGTTATAACACCTTCAATCTCCTCGTGAAACTGGTGTTAATTTTTTCAAACTTTTAAGGAAATTAATAAGTTCCAGTATGAACATGTAACTCACCCCGCAATAATTACGGCTGGGCCGCAGCCCACTTTTACTGTCCTTGTCCTTTCTTTATCTTTTGTGGCTTTCATTTCAGCGCGTTTCAGTTCATCAAAGAAGGGAGATCGACTTTCATCATCTTTACTGTATACTACTGAGGCCAGGCCTTTTGAAACTAAGAGCTTTTGCGATGTTCCTGTAATAAAAAAAAAGAAATGATATCAAAATGAGATAACTTGGAAAATTATGACCTTTGGGATGCATGTAGATATTTAGTGAGTGAATGCCCCCTTATGTTGACATACTTTATGTACAATCTGTATAAAGTACATTACATTAAATTTGTCACTTTTTCTTGTAATATTAAATGAAGATGATTTGCTATCATGTGAATAGGAGAGAGAATAGTAGTGACGGGTAAGTTGAGGTTTCATGATGGTATGCCAGAGTCTCTATAATTTCTTTATATCCTACTACCTGACTTTCCGGGGACTTCTTTTGCTTTTTGCCAACCTCCAAATTTTTGAATTCCCTGACTTTCTTTGATCTTTTCATCAAAATCTCCATTTTGATTTTTTTTTTTGGTTCAATTAATCGGACCTTTCGCTAAACTATGGACAAAATCTTCACTTTAACAGATTGGAAATTGAGAAAATAGGCACTGGGAAGTTGTTTGCGCTCTCTCAAATGGCTGAATTTGCTGAACCAATGTGCTACTTGCAAATTTACGAGCGTTTGTACATAAAGCCCCGACTTTTTGAGGTTTTAGGAGCCGCCGGAAACTCTGATAAATGCATTTTGTAATTGAGAGATGAGAAGAGGGTTGAGGATAGGTTAACTCTTGCACAGTTTACATTTCTAAGGAAAGCACGATAATGTGGATACTTACACTCCACCTGCGATTATTGTGCAGCACTGTCTTTCTGGTCGGCCTTCAAGACCAGGTTGGATGTAGTCGACGGTGCACTGAACTTCTTT
>JARYGA010027423.1:0-26041 GCA_030545235.1 Helianthus tuberosus
GTAATTTTTATAGATTTTTTTGAAGTTGTTCGACGAGATTTTCGCGGACGTTTTGTCAATAAATTAGTTGTTGACAGTAACAGTTCCGTTACTTTGCAGAAATTATTTCGATGTCTTAACTATCCAGTTTTGACATGATATTTGGCCAGAAGTTGTTTAACAACATAAATAATGTTTGGTAAGTTTTATACATTTTAGACATAATCCTTTTTGGGTCAAGTGCCTATAAACGAGTCTTTTCCGTAAAATAACCAACTGAAGTGTAAAATCTGGGAAAATTGGTCAAATATACTAAATCCACCACGAGTATAGTTGTGGTGAAATGTAAGTAGATAATTCAAATTTGGGAAAATGATGGGTGAAAAGAATGAGCGAAATTTAAACTTAAAAGTTTAAATTCTCTAAACGAGTCAAAACGAATTACGCGCATAACTTGGGTATTGGTTGCGTAATTCACAAAAGTTACAAATCTGAAATAAAGATTTTGAGTTAAATACTTTGGTGTATGATTTATGATTAACTAGAAACAAGTGTGTGATGTTATAGTTAAACGGGTCGAATAATCATATAAAGGATTTATAAGCCAATAGCTAGGGCTGTAAACGAACCAAACGTTCGGCGAACAGTTCGTGAACCGTTCGGCGGGAAGTTCATTTGTGTTCATTCGTTTATTAAACAAACGAACATGAACAAGAAATTTCGTTTGTTTAGTTAAACGAACAAACATGAACAGAGGTCGCGTTCGTTCGTTTATGTTCGTGAACGTTCGGTAACGTGTTCGTTTGTGTTCGATAGATCATTAGTGTTTTTAGTTTTTATATGTATTTAAATACTTCAAAATTCCGACAAATTAAATATTTAATAAGTGTCAGTGTATTATATATTTTGTTCAAGAACGATTATTTGTGTTCGTTTGTTTCCTTTTGTGTTCATGAACATTAGTTTGTGCTCATTTGTTTTCGTCAATGTTTGTTTTTGTTCGTTGCCTAAAATTAACAAACAAACACAAAGGAACACGAACAAGTTCATTTCCTTAACAAACGAACACGAACATAAAATCTCGTTCGATAAGTGTTCGTGAACGGTTCGCGAACACATATATTTTCTAACAAACGAACACGAACAATGTCTTGTTCGTGTTCGTTTGCAGCCCTACCAATAGCTTATAATTCAGATTTTTATGCAAACCGAGGTGATAAACGGATCCATAGTTTAATTACGGACCCGTGGGAAAAAGAATCACGCAAAACGGGCTTGTAGATAAAAAGTCATGACACTTTAAAGTTTGATTTCGATTAAAAACAAATAGTTGGGCTGATATGCAGGTCCTAGACATGAACCTGCTGGAAACTGGTCTCCCCCGCGGCATGCGAGGGGACACCATGACATCGGCGCGACTCGCGACAGGCGTCGCGGCACGCGAAAGGACAAGGGAAGCCTCTCGCGTGGCGCGAGAGGCACTAGTCCGGAAAATTATTTTTATTTTGTTGGTTTGATGCTACGAACTTGTTTAACCTTATATTTAAGTTATCAAAACTAATTTTTAAGTTGGTTTTGATCATAGGTAAATATCAGGAGCACCCGGATGAAGATCAAGCGACGTATAAGAACCGAACACATGAAAATGAAGCTTTCGCAAGTTGTTTCGTCGTTATTTTAAACGGTGAACTCAATCACATTATGTTGTATTATCTTAAATTGTAAAAGTTTTAATTTACCCGTATTTTTCAACATATATGTAATCATAATTACATATTATTTTCGTAAGTTATACGACAACCTTAAAATAATAGCAAGGGTGTTACATCCCGCACCACATTCCACAGACCCTGATCAAGTCAAAAGTAATGTAATAGCCAACTTTGACTAAAATGGTTCAATAATGTATAGCATTCATTGCAAAATAAAGCTAACACATTACCTTAGTGACCAAAACCAGTGACGAATCCAATAATTATTTTTAGATGGTGCGGATAAGGGGCTTAATCAAATTTTTAAGGGTGTGATCGGAATTTTGCCTTATAAAATACACTAAAGTTTCTTTTCAAGAGGTGCTCCCCCCACCAACCCTCTATCTTGATCCGCCCATGTCCAAAATGTCAAGCTAAAATGGTTCAATATGCGTATCGGAAACAATCCGGACACAAAAGTTGTTCTATTTGAATAATCAGTTGATATATCTAATCGATTTATGATCATTTCATTAAGAGAATACAAACTTCCTAGTTTTTTTATTTCGACAAAGAATTTGAAGATGTTATAACAGTGATATCTGTTGGTTTAAAGAGATGTTTATGGCAAATGTAATCAACTAGTCTAAGTTCTATATATTTGATCTAATATTGTTTTCTTGTGTTTTTATTTCACTTGCATTTATTATTTCTGTATAATCTTGTAGAATAGAAGTAATATATCCATGCCTCTATTTCTTTATGACACGAATAATTATGTTTTCACTAAATTTGGTGAGATAACATGCCTAACATTTCCGCAACACCAGATTCTAGTCGCTACTCTCCCTGCTGGTTAGTGTTGTAGAGCTTTTACCGAACGTAAGCAGATTTAGCATATACTTAGCAACAAGTGTTACGCAGTCGCTATTCACTAAACGCAGCTATAACAAAAAAAGAAGGTTGTTTAAGTTTTAACCCATAGATTTAAAAAATAGAAATTTAGCCATATACTTTTCATATAGAATAAATGTGAGTTTGGGAGCAAGATAATAATATGAAAATTTTATAAAGTTACATTGTCTTAATCCACTAAAAGTGACACAAATAGGGTCAAACTTAGGTCTTCCTCAAAGAATCCAATCTTCCTAACAATAGCCACAAATGTAATAGTAAAGTAATATATTATTTACAAATATTAAAAATAATGACGTAATATTAAAAAAAGTTGCATGTGATCTATATCAAGTAGGCATTTTTGAAGCAGGGCACTCATCCATGAGTGGTCACAATCATGCAAACTGGTTTCATTATCCGGACCCATTTTCACACGTGTACGGACATGTTTTATCCTGATAAAGAATTTCTCCTCTTTTCATATTAACGGTTAATTTTTGTTAAATCCGTTAAGTAGTTTCAATTTCAAAGTTTGATCGATATTTGTTTGAAAAAAAAAAAACTCAGTCTGCTACAAAATCTACCCTCGATGGTTTGTAGCTTCAAGGATACCGACATAGAAATAGAAAGGACAGACATGAAAAAAGAGCGAGAGAAGAGAGAAGACATGTGGTCATATGGTCCGAAAGAGACTAGTGTGAGAGGGAGAAAAGAGAAAGGTCGTGTGGTCTATAAGGATTCGAACGCAATGACTGTAGATAGGGCTGCAAACGAATCGAACGAATATGACTGTTTATGAACACTTACCGAACGAGATTTTATGTTCGTGTTCGTTTCTTAAAGAAATGAACTTATTCGTGTTCATTTGTGTTTGTTTATTAATTTTAGGCAACAAACGAAAACGAACATTGACGAGCACAAATGATCACAAACTAATGTTCATGAACACAAATATGGAGACAAACGAATACAAACAAAAGTTCAGAAACAGAATATATAATACACTAACACTTATTAAATACTTTATTTGTTGTCATTTTCAAGTATTTAAATAAAACATAAAAAATAAAAACACTAATCGAACACATTACCGAACATCACAAACATAAACAAATGAATACGGCCTCTGTTCATGTCCGTTCGTTCATTTAACTAAACGAACGATATTTCTTGTTCGTATTCGTTTGTTTAATAAACAAACAAACAAACACAAACAAACTTACCAACGAACGCTTCACAAACTCTTCTTCAACCGTTCGGTCCATTTGCATCCCTAATTCTAATAAAATCAGTGACTCCCGTACTTAATCACTCTCGATTGATAGTACTGTACGCTGTTAAGACCGGTTGATAGCCTGCCGACACGGTCGTTAGGCTGACAAATCAATTCCAAATAAAATTAAACGTAATTCAAAATTGAAAAAAAAAATATATGAAATAATTGCTCGTTCGATCCTCTTTCTCAAACACAAACAGCTGCTTTTCCTTTTCTCACCACTTTCACCCCCAGCCACACACACACACACTCCATCTCTCTCTATCTCTTAGTAATAATAATAATAATAAAATCTTGCTTCTTTTTATATAACACAAACACCCCACACCATCCTCTTCGTAGACAAAGAATACTATTCAGATGGAAGAAACTGAAACTGGGTGGAGGAGGACTAAGAGCATTCACATCCTAACCATCAAATTATGTGAGGAGGGGTTTTTATATTATAAAGGGTATAAAAAGTGGTTGTGAGTAGAGGAGAGAGAAAATGTTACTGTTCATCTGTATATTTGGGGGGACACTGTTCACCCGTTATAATTTTTTAATATATTTTGAAAGTGGTTGTGAGTGGAAGTGAGAGAAAAATGTAATGATAATATTATTTAATTGAAAGGAGAGAGAAAAAGTATTTGTTTTTAGTGGAAATATATTGATATAGGAGTTGTTTTTTAGTGGAATGTATGTATAATTTGATGGATTGGATGTGAATGCTCTAACTCATCATCCTTCAGTGGCGGTGCTGGTGGGGGACAGAATAGTAATTTCATAAACAATATTGCATGGGATAACTGGGACAACAATATAATTACTAGTGTTACTTCTTCTCATGCTGCTGCTGCTGCTGCTACACAGTATAGTGTGGTCAACGCGCTTCTTTTCAACTCCGGCGGCTGGAATCATAATAATCATAATAATTCGGACCCTCACATGATGTGTTTGAAGCTCGGGAAACGTCACTACTGCGAGGACACGGTAGCTGCTGAGTCATCATCATCAACCGCCAGTATTAAAAGAGGCAAACCACCGTATGAGGCTGTTGCTACGGTGAACACTCGGTGGCAGGTGTCCACCGGGGTAAGGGTGGCGGCTACAGCCAGATGCCAGGTGGAGGGGTGCCACGTGGCGCTTGGTGACGTTAAAGAGTACTACCGGAGACATAAGGTGTGTGAGATTCATTCCAAGGCTCCTAAGGTTGTCGTGTCGGGGCTTCTACAGCGGTTCTGTCAACAGTGCAGCAGGTTTAAACCGTTTTTTTTTTTTTTTTTTAATTTCGGCTATTTATATTCACATAGATAATTATATACGTTTGTTGCTAAGAATCGTTTTGATGAATCCATTTCGAGACATAAAACTCTAAATAGAGACAAAAATAATTTTGATTTGCTTGTTCCTGAAAAAAAATTATCGTCTTGTAGAGAATTGAAAATTATAATTTCCTTCTATTTAAAGAATCAAAATAATGTGCATAGAAAGATTTTTTTTTTTTTTTTGGCAAAAAGAACAAGATAAAAAAAACTATAGTCAATTTTTGGATGAAAGTGAAAATTTTGACAGAAAAAAAGTGACTTAATTAAATTAAAGTTCTTTTTTTTCGCTTAAAATAATCGATTAGAGGATTCAGATAGATCGGTATCGGTTTGATTAATCCAAACACTTAGGGCATGTTTGGCTAAGTTTTTTGAAACAACTTATTGACTTTTTGAAAAAGTAGTATAGAGGAACTTATTGACTTATTGGTTTTTCCCCCTCACATACACCCTGATTGCCAAACATCATTTTGGAGCTTATGACTTTTCAAAAAACCAATAAATCAATAAGTTGATTTAAAAAAAACTTAGCCAAACATGCCCTTAAAACGCTAGAGTATTTAAAATATTATATTGTTCCCGGAGGGATAGATATTAGAAGGTTGGAAGTTTAAATTTTATAAAGGACATATATTTACGATTTTTTTTTAATAAATCTTTCCTTATAAATGCAATATTAATACTTGACAAGTTACATTAAAACAGAAAATAGACGGACAACATGATATTATATTGTAAGGAGCACATCCGTCACATAATAACGTTATAATGCACTCGTAAGCAGCATTTTTAAAACTGTCGTGTTAAGATTAAAATAAAATTTATGATGCATACAGTAAAATTTATGTATAAACATTGAACTTGAGTTTACAAACTTAACCAAAGAAGAGGAATAATGTGTTCTTTGGATAGTCATATGATTATTATACATTTCATTTCCTGGAGTAGACATGTCGGCTCAAATGTAAATATTTTGTGAATGTTATACAATACAATATAATGAAATAATTTTTAAGTGCATAACTGCACACAGTAAAATTTATGTATAACTACTGTACATATGACATTTGGGTACAGGTTTCATGACGTCACAGAGTTTGATGACACAAAGAGGAGTTGCAGAAGACGATTACAAGGACATAATTTGCGAAGAAGGAAAGGAACCATTTCCAATTCTCTACCTCGAAACTTTCCGCACTCTCTTGGTATTTTATTTTATTAATTTTAAATAAATAAATAATATTTTTTTCTTTATAGTTAATATCTTTAGCAATATTGTATTAATTTTAATATTATGTCGAAAGAAAATAATTCTGCGATGGAGCGGCATCTTGGACCACTATCTACATTACCAATGTCATCTTCGTCGTCATCATCGTCAAAGTCAAAACCTGTGCGTGCTCTCTCTCTTCTGTCATCTCCAAAACCCAACCCCTGGATATCTTCGAGTGACATGTCCTCTAGATGCAGCGCTGCACTTCATGAACTAATCGCTGCAAATCGAGCAACTTTTAATTCCGGGCATTTTTTTAATCCAAATACTTCTCCTCAACCAATTATTGATGATACGATGCACACATCACAAGAAATCGATCGGTCCAGTCGTGCAACTACGACACTAGATGTAAAGCAAGCTCCGGCTTTGGATTTTGGTCTTTTGGCCATGAAGGAGCCCAAGGGTCAAGAAGACTGGACTGACTATTGTTGGTCTGCCTTAGGGGGTGCAAATGTTGTGTAGCATTTTTTATATTTTGTCAATCTGTTTTTTATTAACATTTGATGTAATATATTGGTGAAGGTAATAATTATTTGTTTTATTATTTAATTTTGTTTGTCTTACAAATCATTATTTATAGGATTAATAATAGACCTGGCGAAGCTTGAGCTTGGGTAGGCTCAGCCAGATTCAAGCTTTTAGCGTGCCATTCTTGAGTAACGAGTGGCCCGACTTGTTTACATTATGAAGGTAAGTTGAGACACACCATATAACTACCTCATTACAGTCTAAAACTGACGAGGTAGTTATCAGTTTTAAAAGGTGCATCCAAACACCCCCCTTGTCATCTTTAAAAAAATATGACCAAATAATTAAGGCGACTTTTGATTTTAAAAAAAAAAATCATGATGTTCATTGATCTTCAGCAACAATAATCCACCATCAAAATACAACACATTCAAACTTTTTAAATGAGAAAAATGAAGGGGGTAATGCATATAAAGAGCCGCAAAGTTGAAGCTTGATCTGGCAAACTGATTTCACCGGCTGCATACACGATCAGATATATTTGGTATCCCGGTTAAAAAGCAAGTCCAGAATTGAACACGGCACAGGGTTACACTTATCGGGACAGCCAAAACTTTGGGCCCATCAGTTCCCGATCAGCAGCAGAACCTTGTTTAGCAAGTTTTTGAATACGTGAAGAAAATTCTTCAGCCTGATTGAAATAAGGACAAGATTAGTACTAATGGTCGTAGTTTATTTTGTAATTAGCATGAAAGCAAAGTTGGGCTAGTACAACTGTATGAGAAGTAGAGGTGACAATTTATACCCACTAAGAATGGACTGACTCGGGTTATATTTAAAAAAAGAAGTTTAAAAGAAAGCGGCTCAAACATGTCAAAGTTGCCCCAAGACTATTTTTGTGCAAGGAATATCATTGTTTACTTTATTCAAAAGGTTACATATTGATTTATTAGGTACAACTTTTGCAAGTAAATTGCCTAGAAAATGCAAACAATTAGGACAAAAATCAAATATGTAAGAACGACATTAATGAACTTAGTGAAAGAAAGATGAAAATATGGAAGAACAGCCTAACCTTTTCATCAATCCACATTAATGAACTTAGTTGATTGTTAAGGATCCGGACAACGACATCCATTGGAGTCATACCATCAGTTGCTTCAAGTTCTCCACCCTAAATGAGACACAAATCAAATACGTATCAACATCAACCCATATGAACGTCAAACAAACTTCAGTGCCATTTTGTTTTAAGATAGGGGCAGAACAATCTAAATTAAAACCCAAAATAAATGATCACCTGATTAGCATTGAGAGTCTGAATAACCGATTTTATTTGTTCCGTCATATGTTCCATTTCTCTCTCGATAAATTCAGCCTGCTCATACCTGGAATTTATAGGGGGCAGATGTTAGAAATTATATTTAAACAAATTCCAATATGGTATAGATTCACTTCATAAACCATGAAAATACAATGGTTCTACTTTACATTCGGTTACAAAATATAAATAGCTGAGCTATTAATTCCTTTTGTTTCTGTTACAAATTTTCATGTTTCTGAGTTTTATTTGTTTTCTAGCGACTCACATTGCATCTCTGGTTGAAGCTGCTTCGTCATCAAGAAGTAGACCATGCTCGTCTTTGTATATTTGCTCAGCTTCTTCTTCCACACTCTGCAAAGACTTGTCAACCTAAAAAATTATATCAAGTGACAACAACCATGTTAGTAGATTCCCAAATAGCCAGACAAATGCCTAATTCGAAAATATGATTAAAATCAAAACGAATTAAAAAAATACAATTAAATCCATTTTGTTACTGATCCTAACCCCTTCGACTTGCAATTTCTTCATATGTCAATATATGCTTACAACTTGCACTCAAATTTCTTTTGCAGTGTTTGTTAGTTAACTTCATAGGCAAAGTGTGTTGTTCGAAAAATAAACAAAAAGCATTGAAGACAAAATGATTCAAATTCAAAGCAAGCAGTTATATGATTAAAAATACTTTGGATACAAAATAAAAAAGCAAAACCTTGTTAAAAACTTAAAATACCTCTTGTTGATGAGTCTCAATTAGCTCCAGCTGTCTCTCAAGGTTGGATTGAGTATCAACAACTTTCGCAACTTCTGCCTGTATAAAATAAAAAAGCAGTTTGATATAAACATGAGGCATCAACAAAGAAAAAGGCTGTCAGTTGTCTTCAATTTGAAACAAACCTGTGTCTCTTTGGTTCATAGGAGGTCAAATGACTGGTTAAAAAGTTTATATAAACGTACTTCTTAATAATCAAAGTGGATATGAGTATTATGACTAACCTCGAGTTTAAGAAGAACATCTCGGTTCTGCAAGATTCTCCTGTCCCACTCAGCTATTGCATTAGCTTGCTTCCTGAACTTGCTAGTTCTTTCCTGGAGCTCCACATTCCACTCCTTGATGATCTTTACAGAAAAAAAAAACAAAAAAAAGGAGAAATTAAGTATAGCATAAGTGCATAACCAATTAATAACAGAAAATGTTAGAACATTTTTAGAACCAAGCAGCAAAACGATCATAGTTATCGATAGCGAATAGCGACAACGTACCTATATGCTACGTAGCGATAGCGATGAAATAGCGCCCGCTATTTCGTGTTTAGCGATAAGATAGTTAAAAATTTAAGAAATAAAAATAGCTATCTACATAACCTTTTTTTTATATATGACGTTAGTTTTATACCTTTTATAAATTTATAAGTTTAAGGACCAAATGTAAGCTAGTGAAAATAGGGGGGTTAAATGTTAAAATACACAAACTAATTTTACACTTATTATGTAAATTTTTACAAGTTTTAATTACTAAATGTAACCTAATGAAAGATAGAGGGGTTAAATGTTAAAATCCATAAACTTATTAAACCCTAGAAAGGCTCAAACGCAGCAAAAACAAAAACGCAGCAGCCGCTCTTCTCTTCTTCTTCATAGTTTCCAGCAAGTTTCCGGCAGAAATTGCAGGTTTCCGGCCGGAGCAACAACAACAAAAACAAAAACGCAACCGCTCTTCTCTTCTTCTTCATAGTTTCCAGCAAGTTTCTGGCAGAAATTGCAGGTTTCCGGCCGGAAGTCGTCGTCGGAATTCGCTATTTTCACGCTATTCAGCGCTAAACACCATATAGCGACCATGTCTCGCCTTGCCACGCTATTCACGATAACGGTCACTATGGTCGCTATCGATAACTATGAAAACGATACACAGGAATAAGAACTTTGTATGGATACCTCCTCAACGGTTTTTCCAGTAATTTCAGATGGCAGCTTTGGAGCAGAGGCTACAGCGGTGCTGACACTTGTAGTTGTCCTAGTTGCAAGATCACAAGGAGCCTCAGATCAAAAACAATGTGCAACAGATGAATCTCGGAAACAATAAGATGTAATACTGAAGATATAAACCATAAGATTGTAATGCCAGCATGGCTTAAGAATAATGTTTTTAGATATTAAATGTTATCTATCATGCAGAAAGATGGAGCCTTTTTTCTATAGTTGAAAAGGAAAAGAAACATTTTTATACTTATGACTGACCCACTACTAGAAGATACAACAAGCGCAGATGACGTTTGAGCGGTAGTGGTTGTAACAGTTGAAGAGGTTGTCAAGGAAGCAGAAGCACCTGCAAAAAGATTTCAGACAAAAAAAACATAATAGTTAAATAAGTGACCAACGGTATTCTGCATAAAGACAGCCAAATCTATTCAACCTTATATATATTGATCAAAATATTGATGCACTTTTATTTGTAAAAAATGTGCTCAGGTAGACTTAATGTGTTGAATATCCAGCGTTCTTAAGTCTATGAAAACAAATAACATATATACTGATGATAAATAAGAAATGCATCTTGTTGCAAGTTGCAACATTGCTTATCATAAAGAAATGCAGAGGATAATATGAGATCAATAAGAATTTTATATGGAAAAAGGTAAAAGAAAGTTTAAGGAAAAGACAGGCAAAGTGTGTGTTTATATGTATGTATGCAACTATGCATGCATGCCAAGTTATCAAAGATAAAAAAGGAACTAGTAAAGATGCAATCTTAGAATCACAGGCCAAAAATTAGAGGGGCTATCTGTTAGTAATTCGTTGAATGGGATTCGCCAAAACTTTCAAGATCATGTGATTGCAAAGCAGCTACTACACCACTTTGGCCCACCGATAGGCAAAAATCCATCATTTAAGACTCCCGTTCTCAGCCTTTTCCCTGATTTGTTAGCTTTGGGTTCTAACTGCAAAACATAAACATGCATCACTTGCTAATCATCCAAGTCAGTTTTGGTCTACCTCTAACCCTCTTTCCCTCAACAGTGATAGCTTCCAATTGGTTCTAACCGTGGTCGTTGTCTATCTCCTCCTGACATGCCCAAACCATCTCAACCTCCCCTCCCTTATCTTATTTGATATGCTAGCTATCCCTAATCTTTCCCTAAAACCCTCATTTCTTATCTTGTCCAACCTAGTGTGTCCACACATCCACCTAAGCATCCTCATCCTTGCTACCTCCAGCTTACGCGCCCGTGTTTTCTTGTGGTCCAATAATCGGTTCCGTATAACATAGCAGGTCTAATCGCAGCGCTATAAAACTACCCCTTTAATTTAGTTGGGAACCTCTTGTAGCACAATACCCCTGTGATTGCTCCCCACCTTGGTTTTAAAAAGCGCGCCTCAGGCGCGCCTAGGCGCAAGGCGACATAAGGCGCAGGTCTTGGGGCTTTTCGCTCTCTCGCCTTGTGTTTTTACAGGAAGCGCCAGAAAAGCGCAAATTTTGATGATTTTTTGTGGGATTTTTGGCCAAAAAAGCGCGCCTCATGGACCCAAAGCATGAAAAATGGGTGTACCTTGGCTGTTTTGACTTGTACATGTAATAAAAATGCTTAAAACAAAAAAAAGCCTAAGCAAAAACTGCCGCACGCGGGCCTGGGATTTCGGAGCTGCATTCGTGTCCGCAGGACGTGCGGGCACGCACGAGTTCAAGCAAATCCCAGCTGAGAAAATCATTTTTTGCACCCCCCCTGCGCGCGGGTAGGACTTGTGGTAAAACATGTCATAAAGCTACAATGGAGTAGTAAATGCTTTACCTTATAAACAACCACTCACTTTGTCCCCACACCGATGTGTAGGGCTGTTCACGAGCCGAGCCGAACCGAGCGAGCCTCTGCTCGAACTCGGCTCGAATTGAAACCGAGCGGCTCGGCTCGGTTCGAATTTAAGGAAACGAGCAATAATCGTTGCTCGAACTCGCTTGGTTTGCAACCGAGCGGCTCAGTTTTGCTCAGTTTCGCTTGGTTTCAATATTCATATTATAATTTAATACAAAATTTTCAAATTTAAAGGCCACCATTGTCAATTATCATTCAAGATCAACATACATAATAAGCCAAAGATATATTAAACCTTTGTGATGGCTGTTGGCATCCTCAGCGGCTCAGCCTCAGCTACGGTTGTGAAGAGCAAAAATAAAAAAGATGAAACTAGGGTTTCGTTTAGTATTTACTCTCTATATTTGACTTTAATTGGGCTAAGTAGTATTTGGGCTTATTACTTATTAGTAGAATTTGTGATGGTATTTGGGCTTATTACTTATTAGTAGAATTAATATTTATATTTATACCTAGAATCATACTCACAAAATAAATTATATATATATATTATATTATATATATATATAAAATATTCGAGCCGAGCCGAACCGAGCTTTGCTCATGCTTGGCTCGTTTACAAACCGAACCGAGCAGAGCGGCTCATTTATAATCGAGCGACAAAACGGGCGAGCATTTTCCGAGCAATTTCCGAGCGAGTGGCGAGCGAGCGGCGAGCGGCGAGCAATTTGCCCAGCCCTACCGATGTGGGACAAAGTATTTATAAAAAAAAAATTATATGGGCTCTAGATATGAATATAAATATATATATATATATGCATGATATTATAAATTAACTGCATAGATGGGATATATAAAAAAAAATTATTTAAACATCTTGCGCTTCGGGTACGAAAAGCCCACCGCTTTTGCGCTTTGCGCTTCACGCCTCAATTTTAGACCTCGTCGCTTTTGTGCGCCTCTCGCTTTTTAAAACCAAGCTCCCCACCTACACCATCCAACATGGACGCGGTGGGCTACATCACTATCGATCTCCCCATCTCTGTGTACAATTATAAATGTGCTTAAGTGGACTTGAGACAGTAAATATTCAGTGTTCAGTCAATGAAAACAAATAACATATATACTGCTAATAAATAAGAAATGTATTATGTTACAACATTGCTTATTATAAAGAAATGCAGAGGATAATATGATATCAATAAGAATTCTATATGAAAAAAGGTGAGAGATATCAACTTAATAAGGTAAGAAGAATTTGGGCTAGGAAAGCATACAAGAATGTTTTAGGAAAAGACGGGCAAAGCGTGTGTGTGTGTATGTATGTATGTATGTATGTATGTATGTATGTATGTATGTATGTATGTATGTATGTATGTATGTATGTATGTATGTATGTATGTATGTATGTATGTATGTATGTATGTATGTATGTATGTATGTATGTATGTATGTATGTATGTATGTATGTATGTATGTATGTATGTATGTATGTATGTATGTATGTATGTATGTATGTATGTATGTATGTATGTATGTATGTATGTATGTATGTATGTATGTATGTATGTATGTATGTATGTATGTATGTATGTATGTATGTATGTATGTATGTATGTATGTATGTATGTATGTATGTATGTATGTATGTATGTATGTATGTATGTATGTATGTATGTATGTATGTATGTATGTATGTATGTATGTATGTATGTATGTATGTATGTATGTATGTATGTATGTATGTATGTATGTATGTATGTATGTATGTATGTATGTATGTATGTATGTATGTATGTATGTATGTATGTATGTATGTATGTATGTATGTATGTATGTATGTATGTATGTATGTATGTATGTATGTATGTATGTATGTATGTATGTATGTATGTATGTATGTATGTATGTATGTATGTATGTATGTATGTATGTATGTATGTATGTATGTATGTATGTATGTATGTATGTATGTATGTATGTATGTATGTATGTATGTATGTATGTATGTATGTATGTATGTATGTATGTATGTATGTATGTATGTATGTATGTATGTATGTATGTATGTATGTATGTATGTATGTATGTATGTATGTATGTATGTATGTATGTATGTATGTATGTATGTATGTATGTATGTATGTATGTATGTATGTATGTATGTATGTATGTATGTATGTATGTATGTATGTATGTATGTATGTATGTATGTATGTATGTATGTATGTATGTATGTATGTATGTATGTATGTATGTATGTATGTATGTATGTATGTATGTATGTATGTATGTATGTATGTATGTATGTATGTATGTATGTATGTATGTATGTATGTATGTATGTATGTATGTATGTATGTATGTATGTATGTATGTATGTATGTATGTATGTATGTATGTATGTATGTATGTATGTATGTATGTATGTATGTATGTATGTATGTATGTATGTATGTATGTATGTATGTATGTATGTATGTATGTATGTATGTATGTATGTATGTATGTATGTATGTATGTATGTATGTATGTATGTATGTATGTATGTATGTATGTATGTATGTATGTATGTATGTATGTATGTATGTATGTATGTATGTATGTATGTATGTATGTATGTATGTATGTATGTATGTATGTATGTATGTATGTATGTATGTATGTATGTATGTATGTATGTATGTATGTATGTATGTATGTATGTATGTATGTATGTATGTATGTATGTATGTATGTATGTATGTATGTATGTATGTATGTATGTATGTATGTATGTATGTATGTATGTATGTATGTATGTATGTATGTATGTATGTATGTATGTATGTATGTATGTATGTATGTATGTATGTATGTATGTATGTATGTATGTATGTATGTATGTATGTATGTATGTATGTATGTATGTATGTATGTATGTATGTATGTATGTATGTATGTATGTATGTATGTATGTATGTATGTATGTATGTATGTATGTATGTATGTATGTATGTATGTATGTATGTATGTATGTATGTATGTATGTATGTATGCCAAGTTATCGAAGATTTATGAAGCAACTAGCAAGGATGCAATCTTAGAATCGTAGGCACAAAATTTGAGGGGTTATGGTTATCTGTTAGTAATTCGTTGAATGGGAATATGAGATTCACCAAAACAGCAAAACTTTCAAGACCATGTCATTTCAAAGCAGCTACACTACCAGCTACACCACTTTGGCCGACCAATAGGCAAAAATCATCATTTAGGACTCCATTTTCAGCCTTTTCCCTTATTTGTTAGCTTTTGGGTTCTTATTTCACTCAATTTTAAAATGCTAACCATGTAAAGCCAGGACATCCATCTATCACCCGTTATCTTAGATAAAAATGTAGTTATTATAAACACTAGTATGGTAGAGCAATTATTTAGAAATAGAGAGTACTTCCGTGTAAAACACAAACATATGCATCACTTGCTAAATGTATCTAACAGGCTTTCATTCTGCATCACATGGCATGCCAATAGTCCAATACTATTGGCTTTAACACAATAAAAGATTAATAACAATAAAGAATCATAAACCTTGCTCCTATCAGATTAAGAATGTAAAGTTATAAATGCCTGAACGCTCCTTTATAGTCATTGGCAACCTCACTACCCAAACCCATGTAACAATTTTAGGAGTTAGGACCTCACAAACTATTGCTATATAAGTTACATGCAACAATCCAATAATATATATATATAGGACAAAGATCCGTTAGGAACCACCCTTTATTGCGAGAACCGCGAGAACCAGTGTGAACACAAACAGTAATTCCTAAAAAAATCTAAAAAACACCCAAAAAAATTTTTTTTATTTTTTTACTATTTTTTTTGGAAAAATCGCTATATTTTCTTAATAAAAAAAATTTCAAAAAAAAAAAAAATTCGAGTAGCAGTTATCCATGCACATGTGCATATGTATCATTTCTTTGTCAAATTCCGTAATTCATTACAAATAATAGTCAATTGCACTTCACTACCACGTTTAATACACTACTTTTTACGTTAACAATGCACATGTGCATCTATATGTATCAACATGAAATAAGGTGTTTTGGTACACTACTTTCTCTTTCATCTATCATTCCATCCATAATACACAAGCATGCACATGTGCATTTTTGTCATTTCTTTGACAAATTCCGTAATTTATTACACATATTAGACAATTGCACTTTCATTTGCACTACCATATGTAATACACTACTTTTTACATTACCAATATTAGAAATGCACATGTGCATTTATATGTATCAACATGAAATAAGGTGTTTTGTTACACTACTTTGAATACACTTTCCTTTTCATCTATCATACCATCCATAATACACTACCATTTCCTCCTACCATCCATAATGCAATACCATTACCTCCTACCATCCATAATACAATACCATTAACAATATTTTCACTTTATTACATGTATGTAAACACCATTTATACCATCCAATTAACATATTACATCAAAATTTGACAACTATAACAAACCATCAACCACTAGATATAACTAACCAAAAAACATGTATATGGGCCTACTTCTCCATTCAAAATCACAAACTTTTTGTACCAAAACACGTTATATCATGGTTATACCTAATGATGCACA
Source organism: Helianthus tuberosus (assembly GCA_030545235.1). Taxonomy (NCBI): domain Eukaryota; kingdom Viridiplantae; phylum Streptophyta; class Magnoliopsida; order Asterales; family Asteraceae; genus Helianthus; species Helianthus tuberosus. The sequence goes on from JARYGA010027423.1 coordinate 16,667, forward strand.
TGTGCATTTTGAATATTGGTAATGTAAAAAGTAGTGTATTACTAATGGTATTGTAAATTAAAGTACAATTGTCTATTCCTGATAACGTATTACCGAATTTGTCGAAGTAATGATACATATGCATGGATAACTGTTACTCGAAAAAAAAAAAGTTTTTTTTTTTTTTTTGGTAACTAAGTATAGCGATTTTTTTTTTTAAATATTAAAAAAAAAAAAATTTTGAGTGCTTTTTTGATTTTTTTTTTTTTTGTTCACATTGGTTCTCGCAATAAGGGTGGTTCTCGCATGAACCTTACCCTATATATATATATAGGGTGAGGTTCCTGTAAAAAGGACCTTTTTCGTGAGAAGTGTGAGAAGGCAAAGAAATTGACATGTAGGCATCATGTTTTGAACTTAGTCATGATGTTTTGGGTTGTTTTGGCAAGAAAAATACCAAACATAACAATTTAAAACACAATGCAACGTATTATGGGTGTGAAATTTAAAACACACTACTCAACACTTAAAACACACTACTTAATGTTCTTGGCATGGTGTTTTAAGTTTTAAGCCTAGAATTCATTGCATTGTATCTTAAATTGTTATGTTTGGTGTTTTTCTTGCCAAAACAACCCAAAACATTATGCCAAATTTCAAAAACATGATGTCTACATATGAATTTTTATGCCTTCTCACACTTCTCATGAAAAGTGTCTTTTTTACAGGATCCTAAGACTATATATATATATATAAAATACAGCATAAAGGAATCAATCAATAACTCCAAAGTTCAAATCACATTGCCGATTAATAATATCAACAAACTCACCAAACAAAGACAGAGCAGCTGTTGATTGCGGTTGAGACGCTGGTGTAGGAGTGCCTACACTTTTGGAGGATGTTTGAAATCCCAAAAACGAACTCGACGTCCCGGTAGAAGCAGCAGCAGTAGCAGGGCTTGCAAAACTCGACAAAGATCCAGTAGCTGTTGAACCTGTAGTACTAGATGAAGCCACACCAAACGCAGAGAAAGCCGGTGTGGTCGTACTAGCAGAACTAGAAGCACCAGTAGTAGCACTCGCAAACGAGAACCCAGACGAAGCGCTCAACGATGAACCACCAAACAAACTTGGAGCAGACGCTGCAGCACCTGTCGAATTCCCAACAGCTGCACTCGAGGAAAACGAAAACGAAGGAGCAGAGGTTGCTGCAGCGCTCGGGAACGAAAAACCAGAAGCTGAAGAAGCCGGTGCAGCACTTGTAAGCGAGCTTGAGCTAGAAGAACTGAGAAACGAAAACCCCGACGATGAACTAGATTGAGCTGTAACTGAACTCGAAATCGAGCTAGATGATGCCGATGATGATGACGATGAGCCAAATAAGCTAGGAAATGATGTAGCCGGCGATGACGTTGATGATGCTGATGTGGCAACTGATGGAGAAGCCCCAAAAGTAGTTAATGATGATCCAGAAGACGAGCCAAATAAGCCGGAACCAAACGAGGAACTAACCGGACTAGCAATAGCAGCTGTAGTTGAACTCGGAGCCGAAGCCGCAGCCGAAGAAGCCCCGAAAATGCTGCTAGCTCCAAAAGTAGTTGAAGTCGAACCGGTCGAACCGAATAAACTTGTAGTAGCGGTAGTAGCAGTGGTTCCACCGGAGCTAGAACTGGATCCAAACAAACTAGATCCACCAAACGAGGAACCAGTGGAAGAAGACGACGTCGTACCGAACCCGAACGTTGAGCCGGTTGAAGCAGAAGAAGCACCGAAGCCAAAAGAGGGAGCGGCGGAAGACGGTGTGGAGGATGAAGAAGAGGCAAAGTTGAATCCAAAAGATGAAGTTGAAGATGCGGATGATGATGAAGGTGTTCCGAATGTAGGGTTAGAGGGGGCGGATGATGCGCCGAATAGCGAAGGGGAAGAGCTAGGGTTTGAGGAGAATGAAATGGGAGATGTGGATGATGAGGATGCAAATGAGAACGGTGATGGAGAGGATGAGGATGCGGGATTTGTGTTGAAGGAGAAGCCCGCCATTGTTGAGGGTTCTCGGTTTCTGGAGAATTTGGTTGAGTTTCGAACGGGAGAAAGGGGAGGGAGTGAGGGACGACGAGGGTTTATGAAGTTCGACAGAAGGAAGGTTTTGTTTTCGGGTACTAAATTCGAATCTTCAAACGGGTGGGTTATCACCCGGCTATGCTTTGTGCAAAAGTCTTGTTTAGGCTAAAGGGTATGGGGTTGGGTTACCCAATTGCCATGTAGGACCATTAATGAATTGTTAGACCATGTGTAGTGAAGCGTTTTTTTAAAAAAAAAATCAAAAATAACGCCCAAAAACGCCACCCTCCCATTACATAGGGTGTTTTTTGGCTTTTTATTTTTTTAAATGAATTTGGCGTTTTATATAAACGTTTTCCCCTTCTCCCTTGTCCAATCATCTTTCAGCCCCCTTCTCCTTATCCAATAAGATTTTTTCTGTGTTTTTTCTTTATTTTATTTAATGCCCCAATAATGCCCCATCCCCACTACACCCATTTTAGAAAACGCCCAATAATGCCCATTTGCTGACTGGACCGCCACATGGCGTAAAATGCCCTAGGGTGGGGGCATTATCTTCCCCTTCCACTACACATGGTCTTACATCATCTTTTTGTCTCATCTATCATGGTTGACATGGATTAAACCATTAGGTGCTGAACCAGTAAGAGGTCTAAACCATTAAGAGCCAGTATAATGCTTAAGCGTTTAGAGGCAAATGTCTGACAAATTCAGATTAGAGGTCTTAACCATTCAGAATCAGTATAATACTTAACCATTTAGAGGCAAATGTCTGAACCATTCAGACATCTGGTCGCAAAACAAACATTCTGAACCATTAAGTGTTGAACCAGTAAGATGTCTGAACCATTAAGAGCTAAACAAACAGCCCTAACTGAACACTTACCTAGTTAATCTTTTTTTTTTGCTGATGTGGCATTTTTGTGTTGACGTGGCATATGAAGTGGATTTTTTTTTATGACGTGACATTTATTTTGGTTTTTATGACGTGGCAACTAACGGGCCATTTGACTTGGCTTTTTTGGATGACATGGAAGATGACGTGACATCTGATTTGGCCTTTTATGACGTGACTACTGATGTGGCACTGGTTTGGTGACGTAGCAACTGACGTCAGCAAACTGGGTTAGTTTGAAAGTGCTATCGACCAATAAGTTAAAAGTTGAGAATGATATGGTATAAATCGAAAATCGAGAGTCGGTTATTTAAATCCAATATTTTTTTTCACTTTTCACACGTAGTCTAAGGTGGTGTTTGTTTTTTCAGATGCAAAAGACCTGCAGTTTGCGGACCACATCTGCAAACGTCTGTACGAGAAGAGGTGGACCAAATGTCTGCGGAGTGTAATACAAAGGTGCTGTTTGTTTTTTGGGCAAAAGCTCTTCTGGGCACTTATGTCTGCATCGCGCAGACGCGCACAGACCTTTGGGTCTTGCAGCTTGTTTGTTTTCTTGAAGAGCTTCTCACCAAAAAGCTCTTCCCCACCTCTTCTGTCACACCCCGGATTTCCACGTATTACCGGTGGGCCCGGTAGGGGAGTATCGTGACGTGGTTGGCAACATAATAGTTAAACAACACAATATTTAAATGCACAGCGGAAGCAAAGTACAGATTTAATTCAACCAAACAATATTGTAATATTAAGTATCACAAGTAGTCGAATATAAATCCACAGGTAGATCAAAATAAAAAGAAATAGTGTTCAACAGTCTATGACACCCAAGCTTGCGAGACTTATTGTGGATGCTAGGAGACAAGCCAGCCTATTACGCGTAGTACCTGCACTTAACCTTTTTAAGAAAAATACGTCAGTTTACACTAGTAAATACAATCAACCGACTCATTTTGAAAAGAGTTTAAGAAAATGCGTTTAAGGCACAAGGCACAAATAATATTTTATAACTTGGGATAATTATTTGAATATAATGCTTGTAAAGGATTTACATGTTACTTATGCGTTCAGTAGCCCGGATCGAGCCGGGTTAAAGATCAATAGACACACCACATTATTTAAATGAGACACTGACAGGTGTATGCCTACACCTGTGTGCTAAGGTCGTGGCCATTTCGTAAAATGATGCCAGGGATATCCGGGACATGGTCATTAACCCCCCAAAGGCTTTAAGCAAACAAAACAATTTAAACGAAACATCTCAATACTTTAACCATAAAACAATTAAAGATTCAATGCCCGACCAAGCGGTATTTTATATACCGTACCCCAAGCCCGTATAGGGAAATAAGTTAAAAGTATTTACCTGAGCAAGTATAAATCAAAATCAGCTAGTGCAAGTATCTTTTACCGGTTCTCCTAATCTGGAACGAAGGTTTATAATAACCTATTAGAATCCTAACGGGTCTTTAGTTAAGCTTAAGCTTAGACCGGTTAGTTTTAAAGATACGGTTCGCACGCACGATTAAGCGAAAACCGGATAGAATGTGATTTAGACCCGACAAGTTTGAAGACTTGCTTATTAAGGGTATATTATACACATTCTGGATTTTGAGATAAAACCGACAAGGTTTGACCCGTTTCGGCTAATTTATGTAAACTAGTTACATAAACCGAACCAAACGCGTATGAAGCGTAACGGGTAACCATGAGAGTCCTAAACAGGTTTCCTAAGTTAACATGCCTTAAATATGTTGTGATATCAGCAGGATACCTTCCATTATGCCCAAAACGAGTTTAATCTCATATTAAGCCCCGTAGGGGTATTTTGGTCATTTTAAAGGTTATAAAAGGAATTAATTAAGTTTCTGTGAACCGGGTCTGAATACATCAGTAAAATAGTTTATTTTAACAGGTTATAACATTTGGTTATAAGTCTTATATGTCAAAATAGTTTTAAACCCAAACTATGCGTATAATACGCGTATAAAGCCGTTTTAAGCGATGTACGGGTTAAAATAGGATTCTGAGTTTTCTGATCAGTTAAACCGGTTCAAAACACTTCATTTATTATTTAAAATCAGTAGCAATTGGATTGGCGTCAAAATGATTTGTAAAACTCATTTTATGGCCGAAAAGGGTATATTCGGTATTAACTGAATTAAGGCGATAATCCTAGCTTATGATCAGTTTAAAAATAATTAAAAATCTTCAAAAATCCCAAAATATTATATCACATCAGTGGGTAAAAGGTTTGGTGTCAAAATTGGGTTTAGATAGGTTTTACGCTAATGACGCCGTTTAATTACTAAGAACCGTTATAATTACGTCATTAAGCATAACTCCTAATCTAGACCTCCGATTGACGTGAAATTTTAGGGACATGTTTAATAATCAGTAACAAAGGTTATTGTTCTTTCATATCTTCAAAAATCTCGTTTTATGATCATAAGGGCATTATGGTCACAATTTAAGCAATTAACGGAAACGTCGGACAATCAAGGTTACAAGTGGTATAAACGCAGAGGGTTATACACACATGTAACTAGATCCTAATGGAACTTTAAGGTATGTCTAAACCTATCTAAACCGGGTCAGAACTGAAGTCAAAGCAAAAGTCAAACTTTTGCGTCTTTCGGTTCCGAATCGGTTCAAAACAGAAAGTTGTCGAATCAAACAAGCTTAAACAAGTTATTATACTTATTTTCAAGTTATATGAATGATAAAACAGGTTACACGCCTTCTATATCGCTAATTACGCGTTTAATGATTCTGTTGACTTTTTCTAATTACCGTTGACTCGACAAACGACCTAGTTAGGATGGAAATCAGTGGGTGCCCTTTTAAGGGTTTAAAGTCCACATAATTACCAACTTATAACAACTTTCGCTTCGACAAAACCCTGGACCGTTTGTGATCTATCGCTAAGTCAAACCGTAGTTACGACGGTTTGACTTCTAGGCTATAAACTAAGCATAACATAATTTAGAAGGGTCAAGGGTACTTACAAGTGACTAATGGATGATTAAGAAGGTCTTGTATCAGCTTGGGAGTTCTAGAATTGATCAGAAGTTGAAGTGTGGTTGCATGTTGCAACATGAGCCTTAAATAGCAACTTTAATCATCTTAGATTGTTGCCATGCATGCCTAGGATGATCCAAGATGTGAACATGTGCCCTCTATAGCCTAAATACCACTTTAGGCAGCCCATAGAATCAAGGAAATGCAATTGAAGTCGGTTACAAGGCTGAAACAGCCACCTGTGGGTTTTTCTGTGACTGGCAGTCGGACGCGGCCCGCTTTAGATTTTGATATATCTTAGGCGGGCCGCATGGCCCTTCTGATCAAATAAACATGTTTTTCTTTATTGCATTTTGGCCCTTAGTCCCCCGAAAGGTCATTTTCACTTGGTTTCTTGCATTCTCATCCTTTAATATTGACATATGGGGGCTTTAGGGCTTATACCATCTTTGTTAAGTCCTCGGGTAACTTTGTGATCACCCGAAAAGCCCTAAATTTCAATGTTGACGATTCTAACCCTCACACACGAATTTTATCATAACTTTCTCATACGGTAACGAAACTTGGTGAAATTTTTATGGTGCATTCTAGTGAGCATAATTAATCGTTACAAGGCTTCGGGTTTGCTAAAAGGTCACTCAGAGGTATATCTTAAACATGTTGACACATTTAACCCCTGTAGTTTGTAATCTCTCACTTTCTTTCACAATTCGCTTCGTATGATCCATGATCCATTCGTTTAAGGTTATAAACATCATGTAGGGTTATTGTAAAGTATATTTATTCATTGTTGACACTTTGAATCCTTATATTTACATAGTTTCATTGTTTGTCAACTTTAGTCCCTCGAAAGTATTCTTTCACACGTTTAAAGGTTATGACACGTGTCAAGACATTATAGGATGTAAATTTCCGAGGTGTTACATCCTCACCCCCTTAAAAGAAATCTCGACCTCTAGATTTACTGAAACAAATAAGGGTATTTTTCTTTCATTGTGGACTCAACCTCCCACGTATACTCGGGACCTCTACGGGCATCCCATTTGACCTTTACAATCGGTACATGCTTCCTTCGAAGCTTTTTAACCTGTCGATCCTCGATCGACAATGGTTTTTCCACAAATTTTAAGCTCTCATCTATATGCACATCTGTATGTGGTATAACCAGTGATTCATCAGCGAAACACTTTTTCAGATTGCAGATGTGAAATACATTGTGAATACTACTGAGCTCTTCAGGTAAGTTTAACTTATAGGCAACTGACCTGACACGTTCGATAACCTCGAAAGGTCCTATGTATCTCGGGCTTAGCTTGCCTTTCTTACCAAACCGCATCACTCCTTTCCAGGGTGACACTTTAAGTAGGACTTTATCACCTACCTCGAAGTTAAAAGCTTTACGCTTAGGATCAGCGTAGCTCTTCTGCCTATCTCGGGCAGCTTTGAGACGGTCACGAATCTGGACAATCTTGTCCGTCGTTTCGAACACTATCTCTGGTCCTGATAATTGGACATCTCCAACTTCCGTCCAACAAACCGGCGTTCTACACTTTCTACCATATAAGGCCTCGAAAGGCGCAGCCTTAATGCTGGTGTGGTAGCTATTGTTGTAGGAGAACTCAATTAGTGGTAGGTGGTTATCCCAACTACCACCCAAATCAATCACACATGCACGAAGCATGTCTTCCAACGTTTGAATGGTACGCTCACTCTGACCGTCTGTCTGTGGATGGTAAGCCGTACTAAAATTTAAACGTGTGCCCAAAGATTGTTGGAAGCTTTTTCCAAAAATGTGACGTGTATCTAGTATCTCGGTCAGAGATAATAGACACAGGTATGCCATGTAAGGCTACAATCTTATCAACGTATAACTGGGCTAGCATGTCGGAGCTATAAGTCTCCTTGATGGGTAAGAAATGGGCTGACTTAGTCAGTCTATCAACGATCACCCATATAGTATCATTGCCTTTCCTTGTCTTTGGCAGCTTGGTGATGAAATCCATCGTCACCATCTCCCACTTCCATGTGGGAAGTTCAGGCTGTTGCAGCAAGCCTGACGGTTTTTGATGTTCTGCCTTGACTTGCGCACAAGTCAAGCATTTAGCTACATAAGTAGCTACAGACTTCTTCAAGCCTATCCACCAATAATTTGCCCTTAAATCCTGGTACATCTTATCTGCTCCAGGATGAACAGAATATTTGGAACTATGGGCTTCCTGGAGGATAACATCTCGGAGTCCTCCATAAATTGGAACCCATATCCGCCCATTCAATCTTAGTATTCCGTCCTTGCTAAGTGTTAACTGCTCCTCAGTTACCCCTAGCTTTTCGTTAGGATAGTTAGCTTCCAACACAGCTTCCTTCTGTGCAGCTAACAACCTTTCAATCAAATTGTTCTTTATTTCCATGCGCTTGGCATTGATTCGTATCGGTTTCACCTTCTCCTTCCGACTCAAGGCATCGGCGACTACATTCGCCTTGCCGGGATGGTATCTTATTTCACAATCGTAATCATTCAGAGTTTCCATCCAACGGCGTTGCCTCATGTTCAAGTCCTTCTGATTGAACAGATGTTGAAGGCTCTTGTGATCAGAATAGATCACACACTTGATTCCATATAAGTAGTGCCTCCAAAGTTTTAGTGCGAATACCACGGCACCCAACTCCAAGTCATGGGTGGTGTAATTCTTTTCGTGCACCTTTAACTGGCGTGAAGCATAGGCAATGACTTTGCCTTTCTGCATAAGCACACATCCCATCCCGGTGTGTAATGCATCACAATAAACTACAAACTCTTCTATTCCATCAGGCAATGTCAGTACCGGAGCATTGCTCAATTTTTGTTTCAGAATATCGAAGGATTCCTGCTGCTTAGGACCCCAGTCAAACTTAATCTTCTTACGTGTCAGCGAAGTCAGGGGTGCAGCAATCCTTGAAAAGTTTTCTATGAATCGCCTATAGTATCCTGCCAAACCTAGGAAGCTACGAATTTCTGTAGGCGTCTTTGGCTCATGCCAATTCATGACAGCTTCAACTTTAGCGGGATCGACTTGGATACCACGCTCACTAACAACATGTCCAAGAAATTGGACTGCTCGAAGCCAGAATTCACACTTCGAGAACTTGGCATAGAGCTTTTCTTTATGAAGTAGTTCCAAAATGCAGTGAAGATGCTTCTCATGGTCAGCTTGGTTCTTCGAGTAGATGAGGATATCATCGATGAAAACGATGACGAATTTATCTAAGTGCGGCTTGCAAACGCGATTCATAAGATCCATGAACGCGGCCGGTGCATTAGTGAGCCCAAAAGGCATCACTAGGAACTCGTAATGACCATAACGAGTCCTAAATGCAGTCTTGTGTACGTCTTCATCTCTAACCTTCAGTTGGTGATAGCCTGACCTCAAGTCAATCTTAGAGAAG
>JARYGA010027424.1:0-16322 GCA_030545235.1 Helianthus tuberosus
GTAGGGGAAACCCTATAAGTTGACCTAGTAGACCTTTTGGATTGGGCCTTTTGTTCACTGGGCTGGATAGTGGCCTAGGAAGTGGGCTGGCTAGCTGGTTCAGTGGGCCTGGAACTGGAGTGGGCTTTAGGTGCCATTAATGGACTTTATTGGATAAGTACTTCCATAAATGGTTCAGTCCAACGGAAAACCTTCAAAGCCAAGTCCAACACATCTTTATCATTATGAAAGTGCCTAAGTTCCCCATCATCAACATCTAACCCATACATATGAATGTCACTGGATTTGTAAAAACCTTATTCCATTGCCTAGTCTACTAGTTCAAAGTATGAAACATGGTCTACATCTATTCTCACTAACATTAATTCACCTCCAACATATTGTAGTTGACCAAATCCTACTTCAATATAACCACCATACTAAAGCATGGCATCTATTATTTCCTCCATCTCAAACAATGCGTAAAATCAAAATTCTGCAAAATCGTACCTTGATTCTTGTATTTTTGTCTTTGATAATCCTATGTGTGTCATCGATTTGGTTTAGCTCTATTAAGAGATGATCCAAGGTTTTATATGGACTAAATCGCCATGCCATATAGTCCTCGTAGGCCAATGTTTGACACATATGATCAAAAACTAACAGAGTTAGTGATCTGTTAACATAGTGGTGATAATACAAACTGAAAGTCAAGTTGGAGTTGCCGGGCATCAAAGTGTTAGTTGGGGGTGGCATCGGCCAAAGGTCGATAGTTGAGGGTGATAAAATCCAATAACCCATTTTTAAATGGCTATAACTTTTTTTGAACGTTAATATTAAAAAAAATACGCTATAAAAACAAGCATTTAATTATTCTCTTTAATTTGAGTATAGTATTGCTATAGTTTTTAAATAAAAAAATATGGATATGTTACATGATTAACAATGTATAATGGTGTAACTGAATCGTTAACTGAAAACGAACCGAGATCAACAAAAAACTGATCATCGAAAACTGAATTAACAAAAAACCGGTTATCTTTTTTTGTACCCTCCTTTAACCAAAATTAACCAAACCGAACCATTCATATTTCATATATTTCTAGCTTTTATATCTCTAGTTTATGTATTTCATCTTTTATATCTTTATTTTATGTATTTATACCTCAAAGATCTAAAAGAAATCAGCTGTTTAAAAGAAATCAGTTGTTTAAAAGAAGAGCAAAGTATAACCAAAACCCAACTTCAAACTATGGTAGAAAAATACCAAGTTTGCAAAAAGGAGTTGGAGTCTGCCCAGATTACTTGTGAAAGATGGGTGGAATCCTGCAAAGGATATGAGGTTATGCTTGAAAAACAGAGAAAAAGCAATGTGAAGTTTGGGGTTGGGTATAGAAAATATGATGATGAAAACACTGCTTTTGAAAACTCTGTTCAAACCACTGATGAAGCTACTGTGCTTATCCCCACAAACAAGGATGGCCAAGAAGTGAAAATCACTGACAAACTTGGAAACAAAATCACACTTAACAGACCAATGGGCTCCTCCACTTTCAAGGAGCTTGAAGATCATCAGTTTAAACCAAAATGGTCTGATGAGTGTGATATTCTTGAAAATTTCAAGCCTATGGACTTTACATCAATTGATGGTGCTAAAGCTCCAAAAGCTAAAGTCATACCTCTCAAAGATATCTCAGCAGTGGTTAAAACCTCTGCTGCAAAGGAATCTGAAAAGAGAAAGAAGAAAGAAAAAATTGATAACTTGTTTTGTGAATTCTGTGAGAAAAGGAATCATCTAACAAAAGACTGTTTCCACTTAAAAGCTTATGATCTAAACAAAACAAGTGTCATTGTTTCAGCAGAAAGCTGCATTGTTTGTGGGAAAACAAACCACAAAACTCAAGCATGTGTGTACCTCAAAAACTTTGATGTGAAAAAGAATGAGTACATGGCTAAAACATCCTTGAGTCCACCATCATCCTCATCATCTGTCAAATTCACCAAGAAACAACCACTGTTTGTGCCAGTACAAACAGCTGTCACAAAACAGCTGAACCAAACATCTGTCAAAAGAGATGTTCAGGTTACTGATGCACCCCATGCCAATCAGTTCAAAAAGGGCAGAGAAAAACAGTCTTACCAAAGGATTCCACACGTTTATGAGGCCTACAAAAGGCCCTCTAAACCCAAAGTGAACAGGCATCCTTTTGGTTACCAGCAGATGATAGGTCAGGACCCACAACAGTGGTTAGAGAAACACTGTCCTAAAACAGTTCAAACCCCTGACCTAACCACTGTCCATCATCTTGCATCCATTCCAGACACTGTTGAGACCCCATCCAAAGCCTTGTTGGCTTTGGAGACCTTAATGAACTAATCCTTTTACTGCATGTGCAGGGAGCTTCTGCATGCTTTGATAGTCTTTGGTATGTAGATAGTGGAGGCTCCAGGCACATGACAGGATGTAAAGCCCTCCTCAAAGACTTTAAAATCCATGGTGGGGGTGATATATCTTTTGGGAATAATAGTAAAGGGAAGGTTCTGGGGTCTGGTACAGTGCAATCTGGAAATGTAAAGTTTGAAAATGTCAATCTAATAGACAATCTAAAATTCAACCTTCTGAGTGTGTCCCAAATGAGTGACAAGGGATTTGGGTCATTCTTCACAAAAGACTGTTGTAGGATTGTTGGACCAGAAATGGTCAAAAAGATTGAAGCAATAATTAAATCTGGTCATACTAAACTTGTTGCTCAAAGAAGTGGCAATGTTTATGTTGTTGACATGTCAAAAGAGTGTCCCAGAGCTGATGCCTGTCTGTTCTCAGCTGCCTCTAACAAAGAGACAGAACTTTGGCACAGAAGGCTGGGACACACAAATCTTAAGACAATCACAGAAATTTCAAAAAATGGTTTGGTGAGAGGCCTACCACAAAAATTGTTTTCATGTCCTGAACATTGCATTTCCTGTTTAAAAGGAAAACAGCATAAAAGTTCTTATAAGTCCATTGAAGAGTCCAAAACAACCCAGTGTCTGCAAATGCTACACATGGATTTGTTTGGCCCAGTTCAAGTCATGAGCCTTAAAAAGAAAAGATATTGTTTGGTTATTGTTGATGACTTTTCTAGGTTCACATGGACTTTCTTCTTGCACTCAAAAGATGAAACTGCAGGCATTTTGCAAGACTTTGTAATACAGGTTGAAAAGCAATTTGACCTTCCAGTAAAAAGCTTCAGGAGTGACAATGGCACAGAATTCAAAAATAGGGAGTTGGATGCCTTCTGTGTGAAGAAAGGGATTGTAAGGCAGTACAGCATCCCAAGAACACCAGAGCAGAATGGGGTAGTGGAAAGGAAGAACAGAACTCTGATTGAGGCTGCCAGAACCATGCTTGCAGATTCAGGTTTGCCTTTAACTTTCTGGGCAGAGGCAGTAAACACTGCTTGCTATGTTCAGAACAGAGTTTTAATAAACCCCAGGCACAAAAAGACTGCCTATGAAATTCTGTATAAAATTAAACCACTGATCTCATATTTCAAAGTGTTTGGCTGCCCATGCTTTATTCTGAATTTAAAAGATTCCATTTCAAAATTTGCAGCCAAAATTGATTGTGGTTATCATCTGGGATACTCAACCACTGCCAAGGCCTACAAAGTGTTTAATACACGAACCAAGGCAGTGGAGGAGACTTTGAATGTTAAGTTCAATGAACTTTCATCAATGAAAATCCCAGCAAATCCTGCAGATCTGTTTGATCTTGAAAAATTTACTTTTGAAAATACTGCTGTCAAGACTAACAGTGCAGGTCCATCAGAGGATACAACACCAGACTATGGGTATGAAATCATCATCCCTCAAAGGTCTGCCACAAAGGGAAAAGCATCAGCTGTTCAAAACAGTTGTCAAAGCTCTACCACTGCTACCTCAACAATTGTTGACCAAAGTAGCCCATCAACCACTGCTTCCACATCCTCAAACACTGCTGACAAAAGTCCTCAAACAGTGGATAAAAGCCAGCAGTTGTCCACCTCATTACCTCCTATTCCACCACCTTTTGAAACCACTGCTGGATCATCAAAGTCCCCAGCAGTGGTTAGCTCAGATGATACACATTTGCAGCCTTCACCAACCAATGCCATCATACCATACCAAGGAGATTTAATCTTCTTGAGATCTCATCCACCTAATCAAATCATTGGCAACATAAATGAAGGGGTGCTCACAAGAAGCCAAACCCAAAACATTTGTCTTTTTGCTGGTTTTCTATCACTCCATCAGCCAGTCAAGTACCAAGAGGCACTGAAAGACAACAGCTGGGTAGAAGCCATGCAAGAGGAGCTCCAACAGTTTAAAAGACAACAAGTATGGGAGCTTGTACCACTGCCAGAAGAGGTTAGTCCCATTGGCACAAAGTGGGTCTTCAAGAACAAAACTGATGAAAGGGGTATTGTTGTCAAGAATAAAGCCAGGCTTGTGGTTCAAGGTTACAGACAGGAAGAGGGGATTGATTATGATGAAACATTTGCCCCTGTTGCAAGATTAGAAGCAATTAGACTGTTCCTGGCCTTTGCTGTCAACCAAAATATGAAGGTGTTTCAAATGGATATCAAAAGTGCTTTCCTCTATGGTACAATTCAAGAAGAGGTGTATGTTTGTCAACCTCCAGGTTTTGAGGATCCATTTTATCCAGATCATGTCTACAGGCTAAACAAAGCCTTGTATGGCTTGAAACAAGCACCAAGAGCCTGGTATGAAACTCTTTCCAACTTCCTACTCTCAAATGGTTTCAAAAGAGGTACCATTGATAAAACACTGTTTTTAAAATGGAGAGGGAAGGATTTAATGATTGTCCAGATTTATGTGGATGACATTATTTTTGGAAGCACATGTAACTCAATGTGTGAAGAGTTTAGAGAACTCATGACAGCTGAGTTTGAAATGAGTGCAATGGGTGAGCTGCAATGCTTTCTTGGTCTCCAAGTACAGCAATTGCAAAATGGAACTTTCATTCATCAAAGCAAATATGCTAAAGAACTTCTAACCAAATTTGATATGAATGATTGTAAACCATGCAGCACACCCATGGCAACAAATAAGCTGGTCATGTCTGATGAAAAAGATGAGCTGATTGACCAAACACTTTATAGAAGCATGATTGGGTCTTTATTGTACCTAACTGCATCTAGACCAGACATCATGTTTGCAACATGTGTCTGTGCAAGAAGTCAATCAGCTCCCAGAAAATCAAATCTCATTGTTGTAAAAAGGATCTTCAGATACATAAAAGGTGCTCCCACACTTGGTATCTGGTATCCAGCTAATGGGAACATCAAGCTTTCAGGTTTCTCAGACAGTGACTTTGCTGGATGTCACACCACAAGGAAGTCCACATCAGGAGGGTGCCAGTTTCTAGGTGACTGCTTAGTTTCTTGGCAAAGCAAAAAGCAAGCAGTTGTTTCGACATCTACTGCTGAAGCTGAATACATTGATGCTGCAAGCTGTACAGCCCAACTCCTGTGGCTTCAAAATCAGTTGCTGGATTTTGGTATCACTGCCTTAAAGACACCACTCATGTTGGACAGTCAGGCAGCAGAAAATATCATCAAAAATCCAGTTTCCCACTCAACCACCAAACATATCGACATCAGACATCACTTTGTGAGGGACTGCTATGAAAAAGGTTTGATTTCTCTGCATCATGTCCCAACTAAAGACCAGCTGGCTGATGTGCTCACAAAAGCACTTGATACAGCCACTTTTGAAAGTCTGGTCTCTAGGATTGGGATGCTGAACATGGAATAACCAGCAACATCTTGTTTTTCTATGAATAAAAGCAACAAAATGTTTTCAGAAAATCAAAACTCCATCCTTAAAAATAGTTAAAAATGAAATTTTTTTTTCATTAAGTCCTTAAAAGTCTGCCACTAACCACTGATTGTTCAAAAGTCTGCTATACTTCAAAAGTCTGTCCACTGCTGAAAGTCAACCCCTGCTCTCTCATTATTTTGATAAACTCTGTTGTTCAAAAGCAGTGTCTTATCTACTGATAGTAAAAATCATCCACTGCTTACATACCACTGCCTTCATCAGTCACTTTCAACAAAAGTACTGTCCTTCACTTTCAACAGGGGTTGTCACGTGGACAGTACATATTGGTCAGACCTTTTGTAACGGCTGCCACCTCAGCATTCACTTTCTTCCCTATAAAATCCCCCACTCACCACCAAAACAGGGTTTTACTGTCGAATTGAATTCTTAAAAATTCTCTTCTCAAAGCAGTTTTTCTTCACATTTCTTCACAAATTTCTTCGATCATTCATCCTCAAAATGACAAAATCAAAGAAATCTTCAAAACCCTCATCCAAATCTTCATCGCAAACAGCCTCTCAAAAGGCAATCTCCACTGAAATTCCACACAAACCATCTCACAATCTCCTGGGTATTCTCACAAAACCAGGAACCACAAGAGATTTCGATTCCATCATTGATCTCATGGCAAAATCAAAGTACAAAACCTTGATTACTGCCGATACACCAATCTATTTGGCGACCCAAAGGGAGTTCTGGAAAAATGCAACCCTTGAAAAACAAGGCGACACTGCAACCACCATAAACTCTTTTATAAAGGGTAAAGCTGTCCAAATCACGCCACAATCCATTTCAGAGGTCTTTCAACTCGGTGATCAGGAAGGTAAAATTTCTTTCACTAAAAACGAGTTAAAAATTGACTTCATTGAGCGAGGGTATGAAGCCACAATGATGAAGAAAATAACCTTAGAAAAAGGTTATTTTCCTTCTGCAACCAGATTTTTATTTCATACCCTCCTACTATGTGTTTCAAATAAAACCACTTCTTTTAATGAAATCCCTTTAAAGATTCAAAATCTGGGATATGCTATTCTTCAAGGAGAAAATTTTAACTATTCTCGGGAAATTTTTAAAGATTTGGTTCATAATGTTGAAACAAAATCATTCTTACTGTTTCCAAGGTTTTTAAGTTACTATTTTTCAAAGAAATTCAGTAAGGATGATTTAACTATAATAAATCAGGGTGCTCCTACTCAAATAAACAGTTTATCTACTGAAACTTTTTCAAGGATGTTAGCACCCTGCAAAACACAAGCAGAGGTGCCTGAGCAGATTTTAGTAGTTACAACTGCTCCTCAGGTATCTGCTGCTGAGCCCACTGCTCAAGGTGATCAGAGCAGCAGCACAACTGCTTTGAAACCCACACCTACAATCACCAAAAAGCCAACAAAAAGAAAAACACAAAAACCCCCAAAAACCCTCAAAAAGGCATCTCTGGAGGATGAGATACCAGAGCTTCTGCCAGTGACAACACAAAAGTCACAAGAAACCACTGCTGCTTCTTCCTCACAGCAGTTGGTACAAATATCTCAACCCATAACCAAAACTCCTCATGTTTCTTCACAAAAAGAACAGGTTGTACAAATAGGGTCTCCACATCATGATGCTCTGGAAACACTCGTTTCTATCATCCACAGTCCAATGCCCGGGACACATCCTACTTCTACACCAACCATCACATCCACATTTCCCTCACCAATAAAACCACTGTTGGATGCAATTGATTTGAACCAGGCATTATCCAGTCCTTCTCAATCACCTATTAATGAGAATATACCTCAACAACTGATTGGGTCTGATGTATCAATCTTTGCTAACCCACCAACACAACCTGAGGAGGTTACACCCCTTGAGTTACAAGTAACTCTTGGTGGTAATCCAAGTGAAGCAGCCACTACAACTGTTACACCCACTGGGTTACATTTGGACAGTGGTTACATTCATAAGACTTCCTTGGAGGCAATTCCTTTTATAGCACCTCTGTCAACCACCAGTGGATTTATTTATCCTACTGGCAACATCAAAAGGTTGTCAAGTGTTGAAGGAAGAAGACCCCAGTACCAAGAAAAAGGGGCATCAGTGGTTAATGTTTGGAGTATATTCCCTACATCTACCACTGATAAAACCACTGCTAGTGGGAAATCAGATGATCCCATTAATTTGGGTGATGGTTTAAAGTACCAGAAATTGACGGATCGTATTGCAAAGCTTAATAACTCTGTTGCAGAACTCAAAGATATGCTACAACAGGTGTTACAAGTTCAGAAGGTACAAACAACTGCTGTTCCACCTCAAGCACATGCTCCACAAAGGACACCTGCTACAAATGAGCTCTGGAATCTATTTCAATCTTTTCTCCACCAACAAGCACAATTAGCAGATCAGCAACATGAAAAACATGTCCAACAGCTGAGAAATGCAATGGAGTCAAGATTCAAGAACACTCAGGCTGACTTAAAGGCTCTCAAAACTCAGATCTTGCACACCACTGGCACTGCTCCTCCAAACATACGTTTCATTTATGACCTCCCAGAAGATAATGCCAAAAAGGGGGAGAAAATTAAGGAGTGGAAAAGGAAGGGTATAGAAGATGGTCTTTATCTTGAACCAGAGAATTCAAACATGACCAAAAAGATCCCTTTGCCAGATGGTAGCAAGAAGATTGATGTGACAACAAATGCACTAGCAGAAGCAATTGCAAGTGTAAAGAAAGATAGAGAGGCCAAAAGGAAAGCCAGGGTGGACAGAATGGATCATCCAGATCAGGGTACTTCTGGGTCAAGGGATCATGAAAATCCTGTTGAGGAAAAGAAGAAGCCTACTAGAAAAGTGAGGCAACCCAAATCCATTCCTATCAGACGTTCAAAGTCTGCTCAAAAACCACCACACAAAACAGCTGATGCATCAGGAGTTACAAAAACTACTGCTTGCCAAACAGTTGTTCCATCAACACACACCACATCAACACACACAACATCCACTGCTTTACCATCATCACCACCAAAAACAACACCTGCTGACATACAGCAGAAGACAGCAGATGTTATAACATCTGTTGTAATGACAACAGTGGTTGAAACACCAGTTGTTTCAACAGCTGTTAGTCAATCACAATCCACTGCCTATACATCTACCACCACTGTTCCATCCAAAGCATCATCAGTCCCTCCTACAAAAAGGAGAAGACTAGTTCTCAAAGATGATGACAATTCACCATCACCAACATCTTCAAAATCTTTAGCTCTTGTCACAATACCAAAACCTGTTCCTCTCTCTTCAGTTCCAATGTACAAGCCCTTACCTCCTGCAGGTGTTCAATTTCCTCTTGAACTAGCAGCTGTTAGAGATGAAATAAAATCCTTCTACTATGAGGATGACCCTGCCAAAAGGAGGTTGCCATCAATAAAAGGATATCCTTGGCCTAAAAATGTTGATGAATACTTGGAAATCAAAGCCAAGCAAGCAGAGGATATTTCAAAAAGAAACACACAAGGGAAGTCTGACAAAGAAATCTCAAGAAATTATCAATATTTGCTCACACAAGTCAGATCCCTGGAGCAATTTGCAAAAAATGTTAGTCAACAAATTTCTGAAAGAGCAGCTGAATCTCTGAAGAAAGACTACATTGAAAGCATCATGGCTCACAAAAAGTACAAAGGAGAGAGATATATGTACAAAGAGTGGACTGTTCCTGAGCTTGAAGATGAAGCTGCAAGAATTCAAGACATGATAAAAAGGAAGGTCACTCACACTCCTCCTAACTGGGCAAAATTTAGAAAGAATGTACCTGACAAACAGGAAGAGCTGAAGAGGATGAAAGAGGAATTGGTAGCAGCTGATTATGGTAACAAAAGACAAGTTGCTAGATGGAAAGAAGATATGGTCAGGGCTACTTACAAAAGGTTGGAACAATTAAGAAAGAAAGATCCCACAGTTCCTCAAAAGCCTGACTATCCTGAAGCAGCTGGTTCAAAAAGAATTTCAAAGCTGCAAATCAGGAGATCCACAGCTCCAGTTGGTGCTACCATCTACAAAAGAAGGCCACACAAACAACTGATTGCTGAAACCATCAAAGAGTTAATGGAAGGTGAAGACCTTGGAAAAGAGGGTATAAAGAAAATGATCATGGAAACTCTTGGTTTGGATCAAACTGCAAGTACTGCTCAGCCAGTCATGAATAGGCCAGCCTCTCCAAATACTTCTGCAAATAAACATCTCCCAAGAAACCCACCAGGCTCAAAAATACAAAAGTGGGAAACTGACAAACAGACCTGCGTATTGACTTTGCTCAGGTCTGGTGGAGGAGTGGAGAAAATATCAAGGGAACAAGCTCTTGGCCTGAGTCTTGAAGATTTGCAGGATCTCCTTGATCTTCCACTCAGCAGGGATGATGAAGATACAGATGCCCTTGACTTTGAACTACAATTCAAAGGTCAGATAAGGGAGCTGTTGTTGAGGCAATAAAGATTTCCACAAATAATGAAGAGTTTTGGCATTATCTGTTCCAGGGGGAGATTGTTGGGATTGAACCCTATCAGAGGAACAGATAATGTAAAGCCAAAACTGGATCAATGCAGTGGATCCAGAATAAGCAGACGTTTACAGTTGGTTCATGCAAATCTCTCCCCTTGAAAGTGGTTTCATATCTGCTGACCTCCTATCTGCTGATCATACTAAGTGCTGACCTACAACTGCTGCTTTATATCTACTGACCAAAGTCAAAGACTGATGGAAGACCAAAGCTCTGTTGACTCTATCTACTGCCTTGGGTCAAGTACTGCTGATCTGGACAAGCACTGCTGGGTTCACAGCAGTGGAAGGATGCAGCAGCAGTTTAAGTGTCTTTTATGTAATGTAATGTAATAGCAGTAGTTTAGTACATCAGTATTTATAGATCAGTAGTTAGAGTTTGTTAGGAGGTTAGATGTCACTTTCATGGTGACGTCAGCTAAGATGCTCAGTGGTTTGCAAGTGCTTATAAATAGTTCAGTACTTTGTACTGTTCTATCAGCTCTTTTGATCAATCGTCTTCTTTGCACGAACAAACTACTGAGCTCTGGCTGAGGGGGAGTTTGCATTCTTACATCAATCATTGTAATCGTTGTTGAAACAAATTCAATCATTCGGTTCTTTGTGAAAAGATGTTTGATAAAAGTATTACTCTCGTTTGATTGTATGCAAAGTTTGCTTTCATCTTATTTCCGCTGCACAACTCTTTCATTTACATCTTAATTACAAACGTAAAATACAATCAAAAAGAAACTCAGATCCAACAAATGTATTTGTAAGCAAAAATTTTATCTCAAGTTTTGTTTTGTCTATTAACCGAAATTAAACAAACTGAGCTAAAAATCGCCAATTTAACCGAATAAGCCGAACTAGGAAACCGAAAACTGATTGGTTAATAAAATAGACTAACCGATGACTTCGGTTGAGGATAATAAACAAATCGACCAAACTATGCACACAAAATGCACACCCTGACAGTGTCTGTGTTTCCTGTCGTATCATGCGGGCACCCATCTAGTATAACAATATGTATAAACCTTAAGGATGATTTTTTTTAATCAAATCAAAGTTGGCAAGATAATTATTAGAGTTAATTCTCTTTTCTTATCTATGGTTCAGTTAGAATTGTCAGTTTAAACCTTTTTTTTTTTTTTTGCTTGGAAGCAAGACAGTGATTTTCAAATTTTACATTTTAGTCTACTTAATTAATATTAATATTAATATTATTAATATTATTATTATTATTATTAAAATATTAAAACATGAAATTTTGCAAGTGTTTTGTATTTTGTAAATACAAATGTATATACATTCGACATATCAAGTTTTAATAATCCTATGGATATAAAGTCTTTTGCTTTCTAAAAAAATTAGTCCCACACTCCCACCTTTGTAAGTGTTCTTTATGTTCAAACAGAAGGAAACTTTTTGAACTATAAATCATTGATCTAGTCAATAATTACGTTCATATGGCCGGATAGCTTTCCATAGACAATTAATAAAACTTAGAACATCCGTAGCGATGAGTGATTTGTGCATGTTTTGGCTCCATAATGCCTCAAAACGCCCCACACACCGCCTCCGGGGCGTTTTCGTCCAAAAATTGTGTTTGGCGTTTTCTCAAACACACCTCCTCAACTTTTATATGACCAATAAGAAATTCCAACTCATTTATGATAATATAATTTGTTTTATTTTTCTAAAAAGATGATAATCGTTTAATCATTGTTGGGGCATTACAAGACATTATATACCACTACACCATTTTTACCTTCACCTCTCACAATGCCATATATACCACATGTCACTTCATACCCAAGAGATGAGTATTAGACCATGTGTAGTGGTACACATGAATAATGCCCCCACCTTGGGGCGTTTTGTGTCATGTGGTAGTCTAGTCAGCAATGGGTCATTATGGAGCGTTTTTCATAAATGGGTATAGTGGAGATGTGAGACATTATGTTAAAAGGGGTTTAATAGAACTAAATAAAGGGATATTGGCCTCTAATAATCCCAAGTAGACGTCGTTGGCCATTGTCAGTCCCACCTTTTATTATTCCCCATGGCAGTCCCACCTTTTAACTATTTTTCCTCCACCGGTCCTCAGTTAAAAAAACTTAACGGAATTAAGTTTTTTTCCGAATTACAAACTGATGTTTTAGGGCTTTTAATCAGAAGGAAGATACGAGTCTATTGATGTAGAACTTACCTCGAAACGGTGCTCCAAACAACTAGATTTTTGTTAATTGGAAGTTTAAACACCCGAATTGAAACACCGTTTTCGTCGTTTGGAGCTCCATTTCGAGATAAGTTTTACATCAATAGACTCGTATACTCGTTCTGATCAAAAGCCCTAAAACATCAGATTGTAATTCGAAAAAAACTTCACTTCGTTAAGTTTTTTTAACTAAGGACCGGTGGAGGAAAAATAATTGAAAGGTGGGACTGACAGTGGCCAATGACGTCTACTTGGGATTATTAAAGGCCAATATCCCTTAAATAAAAAAAACTATGAAAAAATGTTATTGGACAAAAAAATCATCAAAAAAAGGTGATTGGTCAACGCACAAGGAGTTTGGGCGTGAAAAAAACAACGCCAAACCAGATTTTGCTGAAAAAAAACGCCCAGTGGGGTGGGAGTTGGGCGTTGTGGGACGTTTTTTTAGGGAAAAAACGCCTCCAAAAAAACCCCCCACTACGGATGGTCTTATGATAATGCCCCCACTACACATGGTTTTATGAGACCCCTATCTATCGTCGTAGAAGTTGTTCCTATGAAATATTATGATTCTCGAGTGAGCTCAGTTGCTCAAATAATCTATTAGGGTTCTCTCCCTACATTTTAAGAGCATTCACATTGGATGCTCCATCTCTATCTATATAATTCAACTAAAAAACATGATTTCCTCTATATTTTGTTTATTTTTCAAAAATCTTTCACATTCAACACTCTATCTCTATCATACTCAAAAACTCTTATTTTATTACTTTTTTTCTCTTTCCTACATACTCACAACAAAAATATAGAGAGTTAATATGACCCTCTAAATATGGAGGTTGTACTTTGTTTTCTATTGATCTTTCTCTACTATAGAGACTTTAATGTAGGAGTTTTTTTTTTTTTTTTTTTGATGTTTTCTCTATTTTTTACTCTATATTATATAGAATACTAGGTTAGAACCTCGTGTATTACACGGGTTGAATAAATGTAATTTTATATATTAAATAATAAAAAGTTATATTTTTATGAATCCCGTATATTGTACAGGTTAAATAAATGTAATTTTATATATCAAATAATAAAAAAAAGTTATATCTTTAAAAACCATGTGTATTACACAGATTAAATAAATGTAATTTTGTATACTAAATGCTAAAAACGTAGTATCTTTAAAAAAAACCGTGTATAATCAGTTTGAATAAATCTACCAAATAATAAAAATGTTGCATCCTTAAAAACCCTGTATGTTACACGTGTTGAATAGATCTGAAAAAGGGTTATATCTTTAAAAACCATGTGTATTACACATATTAAATAAATGTAATTTTGTATATTAAATACTAAAAACGTCGTATCTTTAAAAAACTCGTGTATAGTCGGGTTGAAAAATCTAACAAATAATAAAAGACACGTGTTGAATAAATCTAAGTTTACATAGTAAATGATAAAAAGTTATATCTTTAAAAACTTCGTGTATTACACGGGTTATATAAATGTAAATTTGTATAGTAAATTATAAAAAAAGATATTTTTCAAAACCCCGCATTTTACACGAGCTGAATAAATATAATTTTGTATACCAAATAATTAAAAAAAAGTTATATTTTTAATAAATTAGGATAACATTTAATATTAGTTAATTATTTATATATATATATATATATATATATATATATATATATATATATATATTAATATAAGATAAGTATGAAAAAGAAGTATTTGTTTTAAAAATATATGAAATTAACAATTTAGATTTGAAGATAATATTTTATTAAGAGTTAATTGCCATTTTAGTCCCTGTGGTTTGGGCCATTTTGCCAGTTTAGTCCAAAGGTTTCATTTTTAACATCTGGATCCAAAAAGGTTTCGTCGTTGCCATTTTGATCCAACTGACTTAACTCCATCCATATGTGTTAAGTCTGCTAAGGGCATTTTAGTCAATTTATTTTTCTTTTAATTAACCATTTATTCTTTATTGATTATTCCTATATAAAAATTATTTAATAAAACAAATAAAATTGAAAATGAAAACCCCAGTCTTTATATCTCTCTAAATCTGAACCCAGAACCTGCACATCTAAACCATGACCATCTCCCATCTCTACTACCGTCACTGCCCCACCACCACCACCACCCCTCCCACCTCATCCCCACCGTAATCCACAACAACCTCATCACTGTCATCAGGCTACCATCACCAACCCTTAAAAAACCTAGATGCTCTCTTTGATTGTAAATCCATTTGTGCTGAATCTGATTAAGAATGAATGGGATAATAGCAGCAACAGATAATGGTTCATCAACAACCAAACCATATCCGATTTTCACAGACATTCGCTGCTAACCACCGCCACTGCCACCACATCCCATACCAGCCACCACCACCGAGCTCCATCACCCATTTTGGGGTGATAACCCACCTGCACCTTCAGCCATAAAAAAACACACACACACCCTTCCACCACCATCTGCACTCATTTTGGGGTGATAACCCACTTGCACCTACAAGCCACCATCGTCCCTAACAGGTTTGACTTTCTATCTCTCTAAAAATGGTGGTTCGACGGGTTTGATGGTGTGGATGTTTATTGTGATGACAGTGGAGGTGGGGTGTTGCTGGTGATGATGGCGGAGGTGGGTGTTGATGGTGATAAACGGCGGCGCTGGGTTGTGGGTTTTGTAGGTGGTGATTGCTTTGAAGATCTATGTGCGATTTGAACTTGGAGGTTGTGATTGATTGGGTTGGGGAGGTGTTTCAGTGAATTTGGGGGTTTTTTGTGAATTTGGGGGTTTTATGAGATGAGAGAGAAGCAAATCTTTGATGAGGGGGGGGGGGGGCGGAGGTGAGATGATGGCGGTGGTGTGACGAGGATGGCGGAGGTGGGTGGCGGAGGTGGAGGGTTGTGGTGGTGGTAACGGGTGGAGGTAGGTGGTGGGGGATGTATGGTCTGGTGGTTTTGTTGTGTGTATAATATACATACTTCTTTGTTCATTATATATAAATAGGGAGGGAGATGTTAAAAGGATTAATTAAAATAGTAAGGGAAAGGACTAAAATGCCCTTGACTTAGCAGAGTTCATTGGATGGGGTTAAGTCAGTTGGACCAAAATGGCAACGATGAAACGTTTTTGGATCCAGATGTTAAAAATGAAACCTTTGGACTAAACTGGCAAAATGGCCCAAACCACAGGGACTAAAATGGCAATTAACTCTTTTATTAAAGTATGATAAGATTTAATATTAATTTATTTTTTATTTAGTTTAGTTAATATAAGATAAATATAGATGAGGATACATTCAATGAATGACACGTGTCCTAAAGTTGGTTTCTTTTATTATAGTAGATAGATAGATTTAATATTAATTTATTTTTTATTTAATTTAGTTAATATAAGATAAATATAGATTTAAGGTTTCTTTTAAAAAAAAGAGTAAAATGCACGGATAGTCCCTGTGGTTTTGCAAAGTTTCAGCTATAGTCCCCGGATTTTGGAAATTACACTCATAGTCCCTGTGGATTGACAGTTTGTTACACGGATAGTCCCTAGAGTGGATGGGGGTTAGTTTTCTCAGTTAAGTTGGTGTGAAATGACTATAATACCCTTAATATAAAATAAAATAAACAAATTTTCTCATTTGTTAAAGCTACACGTTGACTGAACTCTTTCTTTGTCAAAAACCTACAAATTTCACCTCTTTCTCTCGCCGGAATACTGTTTTCCGATCATGTATTCCACCGGC
>JARYGA010027425.1:0-46996 GCA_030545235.1 Helianthus tuberosus
GAAAAAACCAATATAGAGTTGTTTTCATTTGATTTAGTTTTCTATATATGGAATATGTGAAATGTAATAATGAAAAGTATTTAATCATTGATAAGAACTCTTAATACATTGTTGAAGTAGGAACTGATTGCTATTAATTATACACCTGGACAATTTGTGCCACAACTTGTTTGTATTTTAGCCATTACAACTCTTTCAAGTATCACTCATAAGTTATCTGACAGATACCATAAAATGAAGGACTAATTTATTGAAAAATTAAGATAGTTGGCCCGATTCGAGATGGGCTAATCTCTAATACAAGAACAATTGATAATCAAGTTACACAAGACATCGACAAATAAAGCAGGAAACGGAGTACTTAAAAAGAGTTACTAATCCTACTCTTGACTTTGACTCTCCTAGCATTTAGCCCTCCACTCACTCAGCCCTAATTTTTTGCTCTTTGTTGACTGGGTCAAGGTAAATGAACCATGACCTGTTTGACCCATATGGGTCAACCTACTAATAAGGTGGAGTCGTATCATTATCGTTCCTTTGGCCAACCATACGTTGTTTCGCTAACTGTTTATATCACCCGGTAATGAACTCTGTACAAACTGATACCTAATCTCTTAATGTCTTGAACCGGTTGATGAATTTCGACATTTTCTAAAATATATGACCTAGTAAGTCTTCAACTGATTCAATATAGCATAATTTCACAGTCAAATCGCTCGAAAAAAAACGTCCAAAATATCTAAAGAAGCAAGGCTACTTACTTAGTCAATGGCGTAAGAGGCGCTTTTCTAGGCGCTCAGATGAGGCCACGCGCCTCAACAACACGCAATGTGACCATCTTGAGAAATCACATGTGTGGCTTGTCCCTTTGTTTAATTTTTTTTGAATGACTTGTTACTTTTACTCTACTTTTACACCAATAATTATCAGCTACATCATTGCCTAATTTTGAACCACCTGAGGCCTCTCCTCATGTGTCTCTATCAAGTAGACTAGCCTCACATTGGCATGTTTGGCTTGTCCGTGGAGTTGCCAAAACGAGCCAACTTTATCAAAGTTAGAAAAAAAATTGTAGAATCAGAAAATGAATGCATCCTCTAAGAGATTAGAGACTAGGAGATTGGTTTTTTCTGTTGTGGCTTGGGTTTGGGTTGGGTTGGGCCAATAACTTTTTTTATTAAACAAAAGAGAGGAAAACTGCGTAAACATATTAGTTGGCACCCAATTATTTATTTGGAATTATTATTCACTTTTCTTATTTTAGTTTGTTATAAAAATAATCTATATAAAAACCTTTTTGATTATTATTGTTGTAATATTTAAAATATATATTATTTTAATTGTAAAATAGTATTAAATTATTAATTTTCACTGCCTGTTATGTGTTCTTATTTTTTTTTAATATGTTTTGTATTTGTTTTGGTAGGAGATTGTTATAGAACTAGAGATGCACCTTAGAAATCCTAATTTGCCTTTTCAATTGTGGCTTTGGTCGGGCCAATATATATTTTCCTTTAAAAAAACAATTGTGTAAACATTACAGATGGCGCCCAAGTATTTATTTTGGAATTATTATTTTCTTTTATTATTTCAGTTTGATATAAATTAGGAAAATTGGTTTTTAATAAATCAACCTTTGCCCCATTGGTAAATAATAATCCTACCTACGTAATTGGTATACAATAATCATACCTATCAACATGTTGGTACTCAATGAACTTTCGTTAATTTTTTTTAACTGAAGTTAGTTTTTAAGTTTTATTTATTACACAAACAGTCCCTGTAGTTGTAATTTACTAGTTTTAATTATTTTATAAAATTTAATTACATGGCCCTTGACGTTTTTTTGTTTTACAAAATAGTTAAAACTAGTAAATTATAACTACAAGGACTGTTTGTGTAATAAATAAAACTTAAAAACTAACTTCTGTAAAAAAAAAATTAACGGAAGTTTATTGAGTACCAACATGTTGATAGGTAGGATTATTGTATACCAATTACGTAGGTAGGATTATTATTTACCAATGGGGCAAAGATTGGTTTATTAAAAAACAATTTTCCTATAAATTATCCATATATAAGAATGATATTGATTATTATTTTTGTAAATTAAAAAAAAATTATTATTATACTAGGTTATAATTTTGTGTATTACACAAGTTGAAGAGTGGTCGTTTGCTTGAATTTTTAAACTAAAGTTAAATACTTTAAAAAACTATATACGGTATATATATAGAGGAAGAATTCACTAAAAAGTAGATTTTGCCTAACTAACCTAAGAAAGATTGTGATGATGCCATATAAGTAGGAAGGAAGGGCATTTTGATCCTTATAAATAGGAGTGTGAAAATGACATGTGTCATTCCTTTTGTTTTCTAAAAAATACAACAAAAGAATCTAGTACAAAAAATCCAGCAAAAAAAAAAAAAAAAAATTTCTAACTGTCCTATTAAAACACCCTGAAAAATACTCATGAATATGTTACTCTACAACCAGAGGAAAAAACTTCAAAAAAACTAATAAAAAACAATAAAAACGATAAAAATTGTTAAGCTACTCATCCTCCGACATTTCCTCCTGCTCTTGAACTTCTTCCTTCGCTTCATCATCTATTTCTTCCTCTCCTTCTTCCTCTCCTTCTGAGGTATCGTTATTTTTTTCCCTTACGGGGTACATGTATGTACACTATCGACCGTGGTATATAACACCTTCCGAATTATGACGGCTATTTAAGCACTACATACCACTAAACTCTGTTTCAACCCTACAACTACATATTGACTAATACATAAAACACCACAAATTGAAACCTTATTTGAACACTAACAAAGACACAAAATAAAAGAAAATCTTGTTCAACCTTGCACATACGTATTTACTATGACATAAAACACCACGAATTTAACCCCTTATTCCACCACTATAAAAACACAATTCAATTAAACATATATAATCAAACACCACGGAATTAAAAAAAAAAAAACACTAAAAAAATGCAATTCAATTAAACATATATAATCAAACAACACATAATTTAAAAAAAAGGCAATCAGTCGTCCATTTTTATGATAACGTACCATATTAATGTTGGGATAAATACACGACAATAGAACTTAAAACACTCAACTCTGTTATCCTAACATGATCATACTCATGACAACCTATCGTATAAAAACTGGCGATTATAACTAATCATCATTGCAGTGGCGGACCCAGGATTTTTTTCCTGGGGGTGCGGAAATTTTTTAAAGATATTAGACCTCTAGCTATATAAAAAAATCGGTTCATAGCGGGTCGGATCGGGTCGGGTCATGTAAAACAAGTAAAAACAAACAAACAAAGTTTAATGGCGTGTCGAATCAGATCGGGTCGGGTCCATTTCAATTCTCAAACAATCAAACCCTAGTTCCTAACTTCCTATCACATTAACAAACAAGAAAACATCAAAGTTCAAACCATCCCTACTTTTATTTCTCTTAATCATTCAATAAAAGAATAAAAAAACTTATCTATAACATACATTGGTCTTTAACTAGAATAATCCGGCGAAAAAAAGTGGTTCAACCCCTTTCCTCTTGAGAAATCGCGCCATAACTTCCCTACTCATTGTTCATTCCTAATCCTATCACATACAAAATAAACCAAGGATCTTCAAGTGTTCAACCATAGCCCATGTTCCGTAATTTTCAATTTAAAATTTTGAATTTCAAGCCCTAGTAATTATTATTTGCCAACCAACAATTATATAATCAACAAACATGTTTGCCAAGTGAGGCAGAGGGAGGGCGGGAGTCGCTGGCAAGTGGTAGCGATTTGGGTTTTTTTTAATTACGTGGACGGGTTTGTTTAACAAAACTAGTAGTTGGGTTGGGCTTGAATGGGTATTAAGTTATTGGACTTGATGGATTGAATTTAAGTTTTATTAAAGGGGTTAGTAGGCTAACTTGTTTACATAATTTGATCGGGTTTCAATCCGTGTTCACAATTTTTTTACATAAATTCCTAACATTTTTTTCTAAGGGGTGCGGTCGGAATTTTTCAAGGGGTGCGGACGAAAATTTTCAAGGGGTGCGGTCTGGATTTTTCGCGAAAAATACCACTAAATTTTTTTTTTCAAGGGGTGCGGCCGCCCACCCACCCCATAACTTGGGTCCGCCCCTGCATCATTGAGCATTAAAAGTATTATTAGATAAAACACCACGTACTAACCTGCATGCAGGGGCGTACCCACATATATATCAAGGCGGGCGGGCGCACCCCTTAAAAAAAGAAAATTTAGTGTTAAATTCCTGGTAAAATCCCGGCCGCACCCCTTGAAAATTTTCGTTCGCACCCCTTGGAAATTTTCGACCGCTCCTCTTACGAAAAAAATCTTATGAATTTATAATTTTTTTTATGCAATACTGATTTTAAATACGACCTAATTAACTTTCCACTTAACTAATTAACTTTCTTTTAACCTTTAACCTAATAAACACACCATAATCCAAGCCCAACCCAATCTGATAATCTAATTTGAACAGAAATATAATAACCCAACCCACTGCAATTCCGGCCACCAAACTCATGAAAACATCTTCATCACTCTTTTCCAGGTATGATTCGATTATTTTGTTGTTTCTTGTTTTATTTGGATTTTTAGGAGAAATAAAATTGTTAAAAAAGGTTGAAATTTTAGTTGTTTTGTTGTTTTTTAAACTTTAGTTGGCTGATTTTGTTATTTTAGTTAAAATTTAGTGTGTTTAAATGGTTAGTTAGAATGAATCAACAATTAAAACTAGGACTTGATTTTAAAGTTGAAAATTATGAAGTTTTGTGATTATTGTTTAAGTGTTTAGTGTTGAAAATTAGTTGTATATGTTATATAGAGAAAGAGTTGCTTAGAAAAGTAGCTCTAGAAGTTTTTTGATAGATTTCAAAAAATGAAAACCCGTATGACGACATTTTAAATATATTTGTAACGACGTTTGACATGTTTTTGATGATTATATAAATTTTAGCTTGATGTTCTTTTGTTTTACATGACCCGACCCGATATGAACCGAATTTTTTTTATATACCTACGGGCCTAAAATCTTTAAAAATATTCTGCACCCCCATGAAAAATTTTCTGGGTCCGCCACTGCCTGCATGACCTGATTCCATTGAATTGATTACGAAATATGCAGAAAAACGATGATTCGAAAAAATACGAACTGATGTTCAAAAAAATACGAACTGTAATTTCCTTCGATCTCTATGAATCAGACGATAATGATTTATAAAATCCCTGAGTTCGTTTATAAAACTAAATTCGTAAATCTTTGTAAAAAATAAAAT
Organism: Helianthus tuberosus; assembly: GCA_030545235.1. Classification (NCBI taxonomy): domain Eukaryota; kingdom Viridiplantae; phylum Streptophyta; class Magnoliopsida; order Asterales; family Asteraceae; genus Helianthus; species Helianthus tuberosus. Next base: position 5,320 of record JARYGA010027425.1, read on the forward strand.
TATATAACTAACCTAAAATAACTCACTCGAGGTTACAAAGATTATTTAATCAATAATTGAACTTTGAAGTAAATTACATTATTGCCCTTTTTAATTAATTAAATTGAATGGCACATGTCAATACCATATTATTTTCTACACTTTTCACACTATTAACCTTTTTTTACATGATTCTTAATTTGTGTGTGTATATTATTAGATATAATTAAATATAAAACTGCTTTAACTCTGATTGAATCAAAATAAATTAAAAGTAAGCTAAACTTATTTTCACATTCTAAGGTATAAAATTCAGGAAGCCAGCTCCTTTTTTTCTAAGGACATTTAGACGTAAAAAACTCAAAGTGTTTCAAACCATAGTTACTCTTATTTTCTTACCGGTCTAAGACCCGAATAAAAGAACACAGTAGATTTTAAGTTTAATGTTCTTTTTTGGCTCTCAGTCAAAAAATCTTCGAAATATAAAAAGAAGATGTCAAGCCATCTCAAACCGTGAAACCAAACTGGAACCAAACCGTTACTAATGGTTCGGTTTAAGAGTTCCACATTTTTTTGGTTTTGGTTTATAAAGTTGAAAACTGTTACAAACGATTTGGTTCACTGTTTGAGCTTAAAACCGCGAAAACTGAACTGTGAACACCCATACAAATGGGGGACTTGCAGGCTTTTGCACATTTGACTATCTAGAAATCAAGATAATAGGCTTAAAGTTTACCTTTGAGCAACCTCTTAAACTCTCTTTTACTATTTAAAAATTAGCAATCGTATGCACTAGAAGAATTATAGTCAATACAGTTCTAGTCAATAATTCGACCGTGCATCGTTTATCAAGCTTCATGAAGGAAGCCTAAAAGTTCTAATAAACTTTATCAAGCTTCATGAAGGAAGCCGAAAAATTCTAATAAACTACCACAAGGTCTACAACTATAATATGAATGATCCCTCTATGGCATCAATCGTTGGTCGCTAGCGAGTTTTTGTACTCCTTTCTGTCACATCTATTTAATGACTTTATTCCAACTTTTTGACTAAGCTCTTAACTTTTTTTAACAGTCAACGAATACTATACAAGCCCAGCTACCAGGGTAAATCTATGGACGAAATGTCACCTACGCCCTACGAACACAGACAATACTGATGACATGACCAGGGTTCCTCTCTCAGTTGCGGCTAAACTCTTGTATTAAAATCAATATAAAATTCCAAAGTTTCTAGAAGTCAACATCTAAAGGAGAGAAAGAGAAGACAAAGTTATTATTAGTTTCATTTTCTAACTTGATAATCATTGTATAAAAGGCAATCATTTCTTTAATAGATATTAATGTCGATTCCTTTTACATTGTATAACAAGAAAGATATGATATCTACTATATTAGAGAGGAGCTTATGATCAATACTTATTTTAGAGAGAAATAAAGAGGTGATCACCATCTTACTAGTGAAACATTTGTACATCTTGATCTATGCCGTTAAGAGATAAGTCTAGTGAATAACAACTATTAATTGAACGTCAATGAATAAATGTAAGGTGGATTCATTATCATCCCCCCAACTACTCCATATGTTTTGTTTATGTGATGATACTTATCTTATGATTATATCCTTTTCATCACATATTTATTACTTGATCAAAAGAATGCTTATATGTTCATACCATTCCTTTATTTATTCAACCGAACCTTTAGGATCATTATATGTTGAAATAATAGATTTTAATAATCTCAACTGTTAGTCGTTGACCAGCAATGGTCCTAACTTCAAAAACAACCAATGGTGGTCCTGCATTTTCACATATTGTAAACCAATGAACCTTTACTAACAGAACATTTATTTCTTTTTGTCCCATTTTCCTTATCTGTTAGTTAAAGTTTATTGGTTTACAATATGTGAAAATGTAGAACCACCACTAGTTATTTTTAAAGTTAGGATCGTTGTCGACCAAAGGCTAATACTTAGAATTATTAAAATCCATTGTTTCTTATATGTTTTACTTTATGTTCTTGATAAACTTGTATCGCATATGTTCCCCTAAGAATATATGATTTCCTAATATACCGTATGGTTCACCCTTATTCAAAAATACTTTGACATAATAATCTAAATGTAATTATCTCAAAATAATGTCTAAAAACCTAAGTTTTTTTTTTAACGACAAATTTGGATCACTGACGGACCACTGGAGTATCATCGTGCCACCAGCGGAACCACCCGATCATATCCATCTCTACTAGGCATATAATGCCTATACACCAATTCAGGAGGAAACTCAATAAATATGGGAAAACCTCCCTTGTGGGAATCGAACCCAGAACCTATTGGTCCTAAAGTCTTATTCCACCCCTAAGTTTTAAATGACTAAATGTTTAACAAGCTACAAGCTTAAACTCTTCATGTAATTTACCAATTCACCAACCATGACTCTTAAGTGACCATTTGTTTCCATCCTGAGATCAACAATAAACAAAGCAACAAGTTAGATAAAAACATGTAAAAAACAAGAAGTTATGTCTTCCAATAATAAATAAAGTGCTAATCTTACCGAAGGCATCCAAAGTGTAAAATGAAATGGAGTTATGTCTTGTTCTCGTTCTTCAAGTAAGCTAGATATGTTGTCATCTTTCTAAAATCTTGACTAATTGATGCACACAACATCTTGTTAAATGTTGGATTAGCTTCCTTTAATTTTATAGTTTAAATTTTATGCTAAAAAGGTAAAAATAAATTAAAATAATATTAGAAACCTTAAAGATGTATAAGCATAAACGGACATACATAAACAAAACTAAATGAATGAAAATAAACACATTATCGAACACTCATAAATACAATTAAACGAACAAGGACTCTATTTGTGTTCGTTTAATTAATTGAACGTACTTCCTTGTTCATGTTTGTATAGTTATTAACGAACGCATGTAACAAACTTTCTGCCTTATGATTTACAAATGGTCCGTTAAACTTTTGATTCATTTACAACCTATTCTAATAATTTGGTATTTCAACATTACTTAAGTACTGGTAATAAGACCCGCACGCGTTGCGGCGCATGTACTATGCAAATATTGAACGGATTAGTTCAAGCGATATGCGAAGTGTTAACCATATGAAAAAGCACGTTCTGTCGTATCTGATTGAACTCAATGTATCCTATAGTTGCATTGCGATTGGATCAAAACGTAACGTAAATCGAATTTATATCGTACAATCATAACGTATTATACGCGACCCGACTAACTCAAATTTATATCGTCAAGCCAAAAACTCTCGAGGGGGTCAAAGTGCCATTTACAAAGTTTATAAAAAGTTTAGTGGTTAAAAACTGCATTTCCTAAACTTAAGGGATAAGAAAGGATAAAGATAAATTTGATAAAGTTTTGGGGTAAGAAGGAAACTACAACAAAGTTGGGGCTGAAAAAGAAACTACCACAAAGTTGGGGTGTCAAAAGCAAACTATTTGTAAAATAGAGTGGTAGTTTAGGGACTGAATTTGCCATTTTATCAAACTTTGAAGGTACCAAAGTCAAGAGACTAAAATTGCAACATCGTAAAATTATAGGGGAGGGGAAGGGTTTCGATCGAATTTCTCAAAAGAGTATGTATAATATCACCTAAACATTAACGGTATGTTCCCGAGTTAAAAATCCATCCCCTCCCCTCCATGTCTTTCCAAATTGGAAAGACTATTTTCAGGCAAAAAAAACCCCATTTTCCCTCCCCTCCCGTCCCCTCCCCCTGTTAAGTGAATCTCTGAAACACAGCCTAAAATTCGGTCTCGCAAACCGAACCAATAGGCGATGAACCTATAAGTTCAAACCATATCCACTACAAATTTTCTAATCAAAATTTTATTTTATTTTTACACCTTGTGGTTATAGCTCTTCCAATGAAGCACGGCAACACCAAGACTCCAAACGAGTAAATGCGGTTTCTAGATGCTTCTAGGCTATGTTTAGACAATTTCATTTGACTAAACCCCAAACGAGTAATGTCAACATGACACATTTCATATTTGGATTTCAAACACTAAACTAATTGTTAAATGAAATTCGGTGTAGATTGACATTTTGATTAGTTTTCGTCGTAAATGGTGAGAGATGGCAAACTCGTTTTTATTTGTGTTTTAATCTAGCTTTACACATAATATTGACACGGCGACACTAGCATAAGACCGTGGGTATGGTGGGGTGGGGGTTTGGGACGTGGCCCGACACGTGACTTGGGTGGGTTTTGCTGGGCTGACCCACATTGAAGACGGTATGGTGGGACGGGGGTTTGGGGCGTAGCCAGCCCAAACCTCCATATTTATATTTTTTATAAACAAATTTATATTTTTTAATAATATTTTTTAAATAAAAACCGATTATATTAGTTCTTGGAATATTTTTTCTTTATCTCTTCTCTCGTCTCCAACATTAGTTCCAACTCTTCACCTGATAGGTGATCGATGGACTGGGCTAGAAATTTCATATCATCTCGTCTTTGTTTCAGGGCATCCCTAGCTTCTTTGCTCTTCCGAATTTCGGCCCTTTGTTGTTGGAATACGTTAAATGTATCTAACTTGCATGCAATGTTTTCCAACTGATCGCTGTATACTCCCCTACGCAAGCCTGAACTCCCAACTGAAGGCGATGGCGTACCCGATCTTGATTTTTGAGTGCACCTTTTTGCGGCATCTCTTCCGTATGCTGGCCGGTTTAGCGAATCATCCACATCGTCCTCCAACTCTTGATCTCGTGCATCCGATTGGGCTTGGGACGAGGGTGTCCTTGACCTTTTGGAAGACGTGTTAGTTTCGCTACCACTGGGGATATTCGCCCACTTGGGATGAAACTTACAAATGTCCCAACAATGCATGTAACGGAAGTCGCTCCCCACATTCGATTTGTATGTAATCAATGCATTTGTAACAAAGTCGGTTTCGGTTTCACCACTTTTTGGTTTTGCTTTGCCTTATGTAAATAACCACTAAATTTGGTGAGTTGCCCGCTTATCTCGGTCTACTTCGAGGATAAGCTATCATTTTCACGATAAAGCTCCCTGTCCATTTGTTCGTGGAATGCTTTACTGACCGTGTCCCACAAACGGTTTCTATGTTGAGAATTTCCTATTTTAATAAAAACAACATTTAATAAAAAACATAAATATTAAAATAAGGGCTACAAAATTTTTAAAAATACCTAAAATTGGATGTAGAGATTTATGAACCCAAGCCCTCGCCAATGCAACTTCTTCTTTAAGGACCCATCTTTGTTGTTTTCGTTTGGCGCTTTCAAGTGCTTTCTCGGCCTCAGTTTTTTCCTTGTGACTTCTCTTCTTGATGGGTTTGGATGCGGAAGAACCATCGATGGGGGGTTGAGTTTCGGGGACGGTTTCGGTTTGGGAAAGGTTGATGGGCGTTTGTGGAATCGGGCTAGGTATAGAATCGTCGGTGTGAGGGAAGTTAGTATACAAACGATTCGAGATAAACGATGCGTAACCAGCCATATCCGGCATAGTGGAGTGTATTAAAAAAGGAGCAATTGGACGATTGGATGGTGGGCTAGGTGTTTCTTGTAATGCCCACGGATTGTTCGGGTCAAAACCACGATTATGATGATTCATTTTTCGTATTGTGGTTGGATGGGAATTTTTTTTTTAAAAATAAGATAGAGATGATTATAGAAGAGGTAGAGTAGTTGTGGTAAAAAAATGAATAGAAGTGTGAGTATTCATAGTGAAAAAAAAAATATATTTTTTAAACACATAGCCGTTGGCCAACGGCTAGCACAAACGGCTACTTGTCTTGGCCAATGAGATCCCACCATGTCATCTTCATAGCCTCGCCCAACACTCGGGCTGAAACCCCCGCCCAAGAGGCCACGCCGAAACCCAAGCTTACCCGGGGTGGTGACTTGGGCGTTTTACCCAACCCACGCCACAACCCCCGCCCCATACCCCATGGTCTAACTAGAAGTTGAAGTTTAAAAATTTATTTCATTAATTCTTTACTCACAAATAACTTATATATATATATAGGGGACCGCTAAAATGAGAACCACCTCCAGTTGTAAGAACCGTGAGAACTTTTTGATCCGGGGCGAGTTGGACCAAATTTTCTTTTCTTAAACGTAGATGCTTGTATTATAAACACATTTGGAAAAAAAATTCAAAAAAAGAATGTCGTGTGTGTAGTTTTGAACACCACAAGTTTGTGTTTACGGGTCCCGTAAACGCAAACTTTTGGTGCTCAAAACTACACAACCGACATTTTTTTTTGAATTTTTTTTTTACAAATGTGTTTATAATACATGCATCTACGTTTATGAAAAAACAAAATTTGGTCCACCTCGCCCCGTACGGTGTAGTTGTCACGGTTCTTACAATTGGAGGTGGTTCTCATTTTGCTTACTAAAAGTAGCGATTTTAACTTAAAAAATATTAAAAAAAAAATTGTGTGTGTTTTTTTTTTTTTAGGTTTTTTGTTGGTTTAGTTTTTAGCATTTTAGCTGGGGAGGGGGGGGTTAGCTTTTGGGGGGGGGGGGGGGGTTAGGTTATTTTTGTTTTTTTAGCTATTTTAGGTTGTGTTCACATTGGTTCTCGTGGTTCTCGCAATAAAGGTGGTTCTCGAATGAACCTTACCCTATATCTATTATCTATATTAAAACAATACATTTTAGTGCCACTTGGCATAACCTTAACCCACTAATTGCCACCTGGCAACTTAATAGACCTCTGAATGTTGATTTGAGCGGCAATATACATCTTCAATGTAAATCCCGCTTTTCACTTTGGTTGTAACGCTGAATTGAAGTTTCCATCGTTCTCTCAAATTTCCTCAAATAAGTCAACCAGAAATACGATTTCCATATTTCTTTATAATCATCTTCGAAAATATGATTGAGTTCCCATGTTTAATGATGTTTGATCGCATAAACCCTAGATCTATAAATCCATATGTATTCTGGGGTTTCTTCACATCGATTCTGTGGGCAATCGATTTATCAATCATCATCTGTTTGTTCACATCGATTTGGGATTCAATCGATTTGTCAACCATTATTTAAGGTACGATTCTTTATCAGTCGTATGCATATTTATCTGGTATTTAATCTGTAGCAAATTTTAGGGGTTTTTTGAATATGTTTTTGATTCAATATCCGATTTTGTGTCGATTTTGTCTGAATATCATAAGTAAGCATATGGATCTTTTCTCAATATTCTAATCTTTAACAATTTATTGGCTGTTATATTAGGGTTTTAATCTGTAGCAAATTTTAGGGGTTTTTTGAATATGTTTTTGATTCAATATCCGATTTTTGTGTCGATTTGCTCTGAATATCATAAGTAAGCATATGGATCTTTTCTCAATATTCTGATCTGTAACAATTTTCATGGCTGTTATATTAGGGCTTATTTGTTAATATGTTATTCCGATGCTCTTACGTTTTAGGTTTATTTAATGTTGAATTAAGATCTGCAATTTAGTGAGTATAAATTTTTAGGGCTTTTTTATGTTTAGATTACGTGAATTCTACAATGATTTGTGGTTAGAAACTAACACATTTATATAGAAAACTTAGTTCTAAATATAATTCAGACTGCCTTATGATTGATTGAAACTCTAGGGGAACATAGATCATACTCATTGAATCATGTAGAACTATATATTTATTCTTTATTAAAAAATAAAATATATATTCAGATATAAAAGTTAGTTCTAAATATAATTCAGATTGCCTTATGATTGATTGAAACTGTAGGGTAACATGGTTCATACTGATTGAATCATGTAGAACTATATATTTGTTCTTTATTACTGTAAAAGTATATATGCACTTACTACAGCTCAAGTTTACATGATTGTTTCAGTTGTTTTAATATATCTTACTTATGTTTGCATCTATGCTTTCTGTTTACCTTATATAATGAACTACGAAGACTTTTGCGACATTCTTAGTGGTGTCATGTGACATTTGTTCAGATTTATAAATTTTATAAATGTAAACATGTTTGTTATTTATATTCAGTTTGCATAATAATTTATCTGATGTGGTTTGTTTATGTAACCTGGTTTTGTAGGTATTTACTATGGGTGAAAGTTCATCAAGGTATTTTGTGTTATTTTTATTGTTTATGTAACATGTCATTGTTGTATAATTTTTTTTTCATGGTTTTATATATTTTGTAACAATAACCTTAACATGTTCAAATTTATTAACATTGCATTTTTTAAATCAGTTACAGAAGACCTTGGTTGTGTAGGGTAATGAAGCGAGCATACCAACTTATGCTGGTAAATGAAAAATTATTACTTGAGTTATTTTTTTTTTTTGTTTTTTTTTTTGTTTTTCTTCTTATTAAATACAGTTTATGACTATTGTATTGTTTAAATATTTTGATTATCATTATAATCCATTTTCCATTTGATTGTTTTATTAGTCCATTCCAGATGACGCTGCGTCCAAACTATGGGGTGTTGATAAAGTCCCTGCTAATGTTATGATACACACTGAAGATGGAATGGACTTTAATGTTTTTTTAAGCACTTCTAAAGGGAAGTCTTTTTTTTCGTGGTTGGTCCAAAGTTGTAGAACACTTCGGACTAACCATAGGATGTTTGGTAGTATTTATTCATGTAGATCCTACTACGTTTAAATTATGGTATTTCGTTGATGGGGTTAGTCGTGGCTCTTTCTGGACATATATGCTCCCTCCATCATCTAATTTTTATGTAAGATAAACTCAGATATTATTTTTCATAATGTATTGAATTATTACTTTAGTTATAAGTTATATTAATAGTATCGTTTTTTTATTTTTTATTTTATCATCCTACAGGTCATTCCTCAATGTATTTTGCCAAAAAGTTACGATGGTTCCTCAAATGCTGTAACCTCTATTGTAATGATAAACAACAAAACGTTTAACGTTTCCATTGAAACGTCTGATGGTAAAGTCGGTTTTACCGTTGGTATGGACGTAATTGTTAGTCTGTTTCAGTTGGAGGTTGGTTGTTTTTTGTTATTTACAAAAGGTTTTGGTAATTTTTTCTATTTAAAAGTTTTTGGAAAAAACGGTGTTGAAATCAATTATCCTGACGTAGATGTTGATGAGGTAAATTACATATTGTTACTTATTTATATATGTTATAAATGGTAATTTAATACATGTTATATATTTAATTGGCAGGCTGAAGTTGCACCTGTTGATGCTGAAAATGAAAATGATGAACAAATACATGGTGGTGTTCGTCGGTTTGTTCGTACGGCTGGTGAAGATTATTTTGTAAGTTTGAAAATCATTTTACAGACTGCTAAAAAAATAAGTGTTCTCAATTTTTTACTTAATAAACATTCTTCTTTTATTTTTACAACATTACAGAGGATTCCTGATCCTGTTTCACGCATGGCTAAACTTCATGAAGGTTTAAAAGATTTGACTGTAAGATTTTTGCATCTGGATCCGCCAATGCAGATTACCAACGGTACCAGACGTGAAAGAAGAGGCAAGACTGCTTTTCGATACGCTTTAACCTCTTGGAAGAAGTTCATGAAAGCCGATCGAATTAAGGTCCGTGACCAGGTTCACTTTTCTTTTGATGAAAATGAGCAGGTTTTGAGTGTTGAGAGGGTTGTACCTTACGTTAGTCGTACCAATTAGTTATATGACAATTACGGCAGGTTTTTTGCCTTTCAAGTTTTTTGGTTTTAACATTGGTTTTGGTTTTGAATTTCAAGTTTTTATATAATTTTCATATCGTAACTGTTATTTTAAACACTATATGCCATGTCTTTAAAGTTTACTCTATGTTTTTAGTAGTTTTTATTCCCACTACATGTATGATAGATCAAAAACGATATAGAACCTACTTTTAAGGATACAATTAAATTGATATATTCTCATATTAAGATTAAGATTGCTGATTATTGTTTACAAAAAACCCTTATGCCTCACGGTTTTGGAAAGTACCTCCAGCAACCACCGGAGTAAGATAATATTTTAAAATTTAAAAAGCCAGACTATTATTACAATAATTTTATTCTTTCATTACAATTACAATCCGTTTTACGAAACAGCCATTAAGAACACATTTCAAGCGGCTATATACCAGCTTGCCTTATACTGTCCATTTAAGTATTTAATTTCATGTCATTGGTACACTTGACTAAAAAATCTTAAAATGACTATGTTAAAAGCTATATTGGACTGATATTGTATTGTTTTATGTGTTATGCCTTGCCACTAATAGTTTAAACAAAATGAGTAGATTGGCGAGTCGGTTTTTACGCTTTGAACTGATGTATTTTTTTTTTGAATAGTTACACTTCAATTAAAGTTACTGAAGTGGGAGTTTAAAACCTATATTGGATGGCACGAGCAGGTAAGTTTAATCACATTATTATCATGTTTACATAATAAGCTATATTCGCTTTATTCTTCTTATCAGTCCGTATTCACGATCCTGCCAATGTAAATTACATTAAAATTTGTTAACCCATTTTACTAATTCAACCTTAATTACATTTTCTCAATAAATGAAATTAAAAAAATTCACAAACTATACTTTGTAAAAATTTATATAACTTTGTATGGGCTCACGTATTCTTTAATGTAGATAACATATGGTCAGCTAACTGTTTTGTTCATAAATATATTGGACGTAGATAAAATTGTAAGCCATGTAACACATACATTGGACCAAATATTTATTTTATATTTATTTTATATAATTTCGTTTTTAATTACTTAGCTGGTATAGAATGTATATATTTAAAATGTAATATTTCATATATTTTTAATTTTAATTTGTTAACTATGATTATGCTTATGATTTCTTTATTAATTATTATAAATGACTAAATTCAAGTTTTAAGTAATTTTAATCGATTATAAACTTTCTATATATCATCATCATCATCATCATCATCATCATCATCATACTCAGTATATCCCACCAATAGCAAAGCTAAGGTAGGGTCTGAGGAGGGTGAGATGTAGACAGCCTTACCTCTACCCCGTAGGAATAGAGAGGCTGCTTCCAATGAGACCCCCGGCTCGATTGTAGTTTTGCATCAAGCCTTGGACATAAGGCACATAACACTCAGCAATTGAGACAAACGTCGATTAGTGCATGTACCCCTTGTCTTTTGGCTATCAACGCCACCACATGATGCATGATTAACCATCCCCCTCTTTTAACGTTATTTTCACGAAATTAGTAAAATAACGTTAAAATTAGTGCACTTTCACTTTTGCCCCCCGAGCGCCCACGCATATATACATTATATGAGCATACCGCAAGCGGGGCGTAATAAACTTTCTATATATAAATACTCATAAAGTTGAAATCATAATCTTTTTTAAAAATTGCGTATATGAAAATTTAAATTGAAATATGGTAATGATTTAAATATGGTAATGATCGTAAATTTATTATAAATTAATAGTTTGATTGAATATAGTTCGTAATTCAAGTTTTAAGTAATTTGAACCGATTATATACTTTCTTAGATTAACATCTTAAATTTGAAATTTGGTTCGAAATCAAAATTTATTTAAAATTTTCGAAATTGAGAATGGAAATTTGAAATATGGTAATCATTGTAATTTTATTTTAAATAAAAGATTGATTCAATATACTTTGCAAGTCAACTACTTAATTGATTGTACACAATTTTACTGATTTATATATTTAAGGGAAAAATAATGACCAAAAATAATATACTAGCATAAATACCAATTTAGAAATACAGTTTCATTCACAACTTTTCTTCTTCATTCTAAGAAACATCATCGTTCACTCATCCGAATGTATGAATTTGCTTTGAGTTTCAATACGTTATTTGATATTGATTTCAATGTAGTATTTTAAATGTTCTTTTTTTATCTTATTTTTTATGTCCATTTAATTTATTCTTTATTTGCATGCTATGTAGAATGGAACAACCAGCCATCACGTCGCTAAAAAATTTGAATCTCAACCAGGATGACTATACCATCAAGGTTCGCATTGTCAGACTATGGAGTCGAGCAGCGTTCAATGATCCGCGAAAGGTTTATTGCTATGATATGATTTTAATGGATGAAGAAGTAAGTGTACATAAAATTGTTTTTAATAATACTTCATATACATATGTTTTACGTTCTTTTTATGGTATAAATTTTATAAATTTTTTATATATTAGGGGACGAAAATGCAAGCCTTTGTCTTAGCCACAACTGCAAGAGAGTATGAACATTTGTTGACTGAGAAACAATGTTTGTTCATCCGTAATCCTTCATTAGGCGAGAATCGACAGAAAGTGAAGTATGTTCATATTCCGACGAAGATTAATCTAAACAGCAACGCAATAGTTTCGGTTTGTGATGAACCTGTTGGTACTGAGTGGGGATTCGACTTTTCTCCTTTTCGTTCTATTGTAAAAGACCCGAATGACGACAACAAGTCCTTTAAAAGTCCTATTGGTATCTTGACTCTCTATTTTTAATATATTATACCGCAATGTAATTTACATGATGTTACAAATAATTTTATGTTAATATTGTTTTATATGTAGACGTAATTGGTTTTGTCGTTAAGAGTTTTCCTTATGATCTAAAAGAGGATACCAAAGACGGGAAACAAGAAAAGAAGCTAACATTCATGCTTCATGATTTAGAGTATGTTAATCCTTTTTTTGTCTAATAACGATATGTAAATCTATCACTCCTATGCTAATTTTTTTATTTTTGTTATTTTGTTTCATAGAGGGAAGCAAATATATGTTACTCTTTGGGATGCTTATGCTGAACAGATATTGGATTTTGAGAGGGACAATCAAGATGAAAAAAATGTGGTTGTAATTGTTCAATTCGGAAAATACAGGTTCTGGGGAGGTATACGCCTACATATATATGACAATTTTTTTGAATTACACAATTTGTTGTTAACAATTGTCCATCTATATTAATTTGAGAATTTTGTGTACACTAATAGGTTATCTTTATGTTTCAAATCTCTACACTGTCACTCGCGTGTTGATCAACGCTGAGATTGATGACATAATAACTTTTAAGAAGAGGTATGTTTTAACGTCACCATATCCGGACGTTTTTGACTACTTTGCAAATAACGTTCAATTAAACATTTTTTTAGGTTCCTTTCAACCATTACCCCTGAAACGTCTTCCAGCTTTTCTGGATTGAGTTCCTCTAGAATCAAGTCTCCTATTGAAGAGTATCTTTCAGATTTTCAGTTCAGTACTATTGGAGCTTTAAATCAAATTTCGGAGGTACTAAAAGTCTTACTTTTACCATGTTTATTTAATTCACATATCATTAAAACGTCATTTCTAATATCTTTTGTACAACAAAAGTTTGTAATTATTGTCGGAACTATCAAGAGTTTTGCTTCCGAGGATTCTTGGTTTTACAATGCTTGCAAAAATTGTAATCGAAAGGTCACCACAAAAACAATTTCAAAAGAAAAGCAAGATGGTTCAGATGGTTTTGAGGATATTGTGGTTCTGGAGTGTAAGGATGATGGCTGTAACAGTAAGACTGTTTACTCCGTTCCGAGGTACTATTACTTTACATATTAACTGGTATTTTTACATGTTTATGCGTTACATTATTGTTGTATAACATATAATTAATATGTTTCAGGATCAGGGTACCGATACGGGTTCAGGATTGTACAGGGATTGTGACGCTCACCCTATTTGAGCGTGAGGTGCTTAAGCTGTTGAAGGTTAACGCGAGTCAGCTGTTGGATAAGAACCTTGATGTACGTTTTAATTAGTTGTTTTGTTTTACAGATGTGGATTATTATTAGTTAGTTAACATTACATCGCTTTTTGACAAAATTATTATTTTTTGTATATGACTCGCCAGTTAGCTAACGAAGGGAATTTTCCGCCTGAACTCAATGCTCTACTCAACAGGAAGTTTGCTTTCAAGATAGCCATAGGTTCTTTTAACATAAAAAACAAATCGGATGGTTACTCTGTTTCGAAATTAACTGACAATCCAACCGTTATTGGCGAACTAGATAAGATTTTTGATGTCATTCAGGTACTTGAAAACCTATGCACTGCTATTTAGTTTATGTTATATAATTATAACCAATAATATAACTTTTATATTTCATATTTCAGCCTATTGATGACGAGTGTGTGAATGTTGTTAGCTCTGACATGAAAGCAGCAGATGAGGTCCCCGTTAATGTGTGTAATTTGTATCTGGTTGTTCATGAAAAATGCTTTGTTTTTTTTTTTTTTTTGGGTTTTAATCATTATTTGTTTTCCCTTTTTTAAGGATTCTATCTCCCGTACCAAAGCCGATGAGACACCTGTGTCTAATTTTACTAAAGGCATGTTTACAACACCCTATGAAGATGGCAACGGTACCTCAATTCGTGTCATGGAAAACGAACTGAAGCGGAATTTGGACAGCATGTACGATGCTGATGTGATGTCTTCGCAGTCGTCTACAAAACCACGTAAAGCTGGCAAGGAGGTTGTGGATGATGATGGTGTCACAGTTGGATTACTGATTCCCAAGGTTGAGAAGTAGTTTGTCGCAACTACGAATGTTTTGAACATCTTATTGGTTTTTATGTTTTCTTGGTGTGTTTTTTTGTTTGTTCTTAAACCTATTAATGGTTCCCGTGTTAGACTTTCATGATTTTATCCTTTTGTGTGGTTGCTATTATATTAATAAGAGATGTTCCTTTTGAATTTTGGTATGTATGTAGTTCGTTGTGTTGATAACATTTTCCATGAATTATTGTTTTGTTATGATATTGTATGTTTTCTTAAAGTAAGTCTTTTGTTAATGAAGGAAACGGCAAAAGTGGAATCCGTTGATTTCTTTTCTGATTTGAAAGAAGATGGTGTTTGGTATTCTATTATCTTTGTTAGCTTTGAATTTGTATGGCATGACAAAGACTTAGACAGATTGATTGTTGTTCTACTCGACCAACAGGTAACTTCATAACATGTTTACTAAAATTTCGAATTATACATTTCGTTTAAGTTTACTTTATTGAAATTCGTTTTCCATGACTTTTTTTAGAGGCAGAAGATTGCAGCAATTGTGCCTATTAATTTGACTAACTTATACCCATTTAGTAAGATGGTTGGTGGTGTATATTCTCTATCTCAATTCAAAATAGAAAATCTCATGTATCATGAGTATCCAAGATATGAAGGCTACATCATTGTTTCAACAAACAAAAAAATCGTATTTAATGAATTTTCAAAAGTAACACCTTTTTTAGTTGATCCTCCTAAAGGTTTTGTTTTGTACCCTTTGACACCATGCATTAAAACATTAGCTCATGACAGAAGACGTGAAAAGTATATTGTTGGTAAGTTTAATTTCTTTTAACCTTCATTGATTACATGTTATTGTTTAAAGTTTAATTATAGTTGTTATATATTATTTATTATAATATATTCTTTTAATTTATTTGAATACTTATGTTAATAGTTGTATATTTTATAGATGTTGTTGGAAGAATAATATGTGGCGAAAGAGACAAAGACAAATATATGTTTAGGTTATTCCTACAAGATTTCACGTAAGTCAACTCTTTGGTCAATATACATTATCTAAAATTTACTTTTTAATAATAAATTTTGGACTAACAGCGGACATGTTATTGAAATGGAATTGTATGACATGAGAAGATTTGGATATGTTTCAACTCGAATGAATATAGAAAATAAGTCTATAATATACGTTGCTCGGGTCAAGTTGGTTAACTGGAGCACCAGTAAGTGTTTTAGTTTTATTTATTTTTTTAATAACATTTAAGTTTACCCAAATATTTGTTTAAAAGTCTATAATATAATTCGCAGGAAACATTTTGAGATCAACGGATTTGACTAACATCATTTTTGAGCCTAAAATTCCGGAAGCACATCTTATTGGTTTTAATATTCGATCATCTATTCCATGCGATTGTATTACAAAATGACCCGTTCATTGTTTTATGTTACATGGCATTCTTTTACTTATTTATTTATACTTTTTTAAGCTTTCAATGAAATCTTAAAATACATTGTTATTTGATGTTATTATTTACCTATTTTTGATATACATTTGATATATATGATATTAGTTGTTCGATATATCTGAAGTGTATTAAACTTTTTACAAAATTATCAAAGATTCTTTCCTTCCCACGTTTTTAAAAAAAAACTTATTTTTACGATTTATAATATACGTATTATAACATTAGAACATTTCTAAGTAAAAAAACATGTTATTCGAAATGGGCATAATATCAAATATAATATTTATCCGTGATTTTATTATTATAATTAAATAACATACCAAAAATAGAAAACGTATACTTGGAAAGTATGAAAATTTATGTAATTTTAATTTTGGAAAAACTTATCAACCATAAATCAAGATAATCTCTTCCAATTTAAGTTGATACAGTATTAAATTGATTCCAAAAATATGTAAACCACTTTTTATATTGGAACGAAGAGTCGTATTTCTTTTCCTATATAAGGCTCATGTTTGTTGGATTACTTGAGGTTTACACATTTTAGAATTGGATCTTCTTCTTCTTATTGCAGTAACTTTAATCACATTTCCGGTGATGTCAAAAAGATCGAAAAATGAAATTTTTTCTTCTTCATTAAAAGATGTACAGAATGAGAACATTGCAAACCGTAAGTGTCATTTCATAAATTTATCGACATAAACTCTAAATTTTATATCAACTTAGTTATTTTTTCATCTACCATTTTACATTTATAGTCATCTCCAAAAGGTCAAAGATTGAGTCTTCATCTTTCGGCAACCACCCTTGCAATATAAAAAATTCAACTGGTAGCATTTTCTTTATCTTTCAATTTTTTGATTATTAGGTACATACATGGCTAAAACCATTTAAACATACTACTTTTTGTATGCTTTTATTATTTATGTTGCAGCTTGCATATCAAGGATTCCATTTTCAGACATTACTAATGGTATACATATAATCCACACATATATGCATAATCTTTTAACGTGCTGTTATAGTTGTTTGGTTTTTATTTATACTTTCTAATTTGTAATTTTAATTTTTTTTTAGTTTGCAATCCTGATAGCAATAAGGAAGCGAAAGAGAGACGAAGACAACGAAAAATGGTTTTGGATTCTCGGAAATCTCAGTCCCTAAGAACACATTCTAACGCTCTAAGGAATGTATCTTCAGGTAATATTTGTACACACAATCTAACTCTCAAAGGAACGTAGTTTCACGTAATAGTTTTAAAGTTAGATGAATTGATAATAATAATGTGACCACGTACGCGTCCTAAACAGTTAAATATCTAAACCTTTTGTCCGTAATAAGTTATAATCGTAAAGTGATGTCCTATTTGGTAGATGACCATTAAAATTAAAGTAGTATTGCAACAGGAAACATATACAAAAATATTTAAACAGGTAACATAAACCAAAATATTATCAAGTAGTTTTCCAAAAGCTATCATAAACCAAAATACTTAAACAGGTTCCACAAAAGCCATTGCTACATACTTATCTACTTATTGCCAAAACCGTTTTTTAGCCAAAATTACCATATAAAATGGTTGAACGGTTTTGATCTATGTACTAACCCCATTATTCTTCGGTTACATCCCTAACGAAGAGTGTAGGCATATCCTCATACCACTCAAAAACGCAAAGATAACCCTTCTTGATGTTGTTTTCACGAACCCATGCTTGCCATCCCAATACACTAAACCTGTTTTTCTTTGTTTCTCTTTTTGGTTCAGCCGTGACGTTCAAATTAGTTTCGACACCACGCATATTTTGAATGGTCACCTTTCGGCAGCGATCGATTCCCATTGATTTTGCGATCTTTACCGGTATCCGCTAAAAATGCCAAAAAAGAATTCAGTCTGTAATGATAAAGAGACTAATGACACCATAGAACACCAACAGTTAACTTAGTATACAAATAATCTAACTAACTACTTACAAAACGTGAATAAGAGGACGACATAAAAATGAGATTTGGTTCTGGTGCGTTCCAGTCAATTTCTTCCGAAGTGAAAGATTCGTCTGAGTCCGAATCTGTTAGCAGTATCACTTCCTTTTCTTTCTTTTGTTTCTTTCGCTCATTTGAAGAACGCGCCATTGACTACATTTAATTATTTGGATAAATACATGTTTTTGATTATCACATAACATGTCGATTTATAAAAAATCCCCAAATTTAGATTTCAAATATGTAACACTGATGCCAAACGAATATACAGATCACCAACAATCCTAACCAAAAAACCTAAATAAAACAATAACAGATGTACAGAAAAGAATCAATGAATAATAATAATGGCCCAACGATAAACAGGTTCAATTCGAAACCCTAAACAGGCCTAACGGATAAAACAAACAAAAACAAAACCAATAATTGGAACAATAACGCTAAATTAAGATCAGAAAACCTGTAATTTCTCTCAGAACAAACGCAAATTTATACAATTTGATGAAACGACGAACATGATGCCGTCGATCACAGAACATGCCGATTTACGAAAAAATCCCCAAATTTAGAAGCGATTAAATATGTAACACTGATGCAATTAAAGATCTAGGTTATGTGAGAACAATAGTTGGAATCGTACCTGTTACTGATTTGTCTTTGTTTGCTGATAATGTCAATGCCGAACAAGTGAAGTTGTTTGTATGCGTATGAAGTTAGGGCTTTTATATAAAGGGCAATATAGAAAGAGATAAGAAACACTGTATATTTAGAAATATCTGATATCGGATATAGATATTATATTTATAAACAAAATTCTTACTTTTTTTGATTTACAAAAATAATCCCTATCTTTACTTAATTTTTGTAAACTTATATATATACACTATAAAACCTATATGTTTAATTAATGTAATTACATTCTACATATAAAACCTGTTGATTTATAATAAAACATAATAATCATAACATATTATTTTGTAATTAAATGAAACATGGAATTTATAGTTATATAGTTATTCACTATACGATTTTAAATGTTACTAATACATATATAAGTTAATAACTTACAAATCATTTTCTGATCCGGAAAGAATCGTATCAGTTCTGGTCCATTCCCAATCCATTTTTTCTGTCGTCCTTCAAATTACTGCAGATTCTAATATGCTACCAAAATGCAATACAACTTCATTTATGTTACTCCTTTGTCAAATAACATGCCATTTTTTTAGACATTAGAGTTACATATTTTCGAATACTTTAATTGTATTTATACATGAAATTGTACAATGAGAGACTTCTTTGCATATCAAATACTTTAATTGTATTTATACACATGTATTTCCTATTATCTCAGATGTCCAGCATCGAACACCTTTTGGAAACATTTCAAACGGTATTATTTATGTTTTTATGTTAATAATATTTACATTTTCAATTTAACCCGTACGATTAATATTTCATGTACCTTATATGTGTTTTATATATAATCATTGTCTGTAAGTTTTCATCCCTAAACTTACTCAAGATGAGAGTAAGGAGAGGCGTAAACTGAGAAAATTATGCATCGATGGTAAACGTTATAGCATGCAAAAAGGTACATCACAATCAACAGATGTTATAACATCTACTTCTGCTTCATTATCCATTCCGCATGACATGGTCAATGTTACAACAGAGCCGTCCATTGAATATGGAGGTAAGTTTTTAATAAATGTTTAAAGTAGGATACTATTTTTAACAAAAATTTTATTTATTAATTGGAGAATGTTTATATGTTAATTATCTGTTTTTTTTATAATATTAAAGTTTTTGACCCGAGACTTCTTCAAAATGACTACAAAGAGAGACAGAGGTTAAGGAAATTATGTTTAGACAGTAAAAGATCTACAAGTCTACAACAACGAAAATTATACCCTTCCAATACTTTATCATCTTCTACTGATTTAAGATTGGTATCTTTCAACACGCACAATGTTACTCCTACAACGTCGGTTGTACCTACAAGTAAAAATTATATTTACCGAAGAATGCAAATTTAATTTCAAATACAATATATATGTTTTAAAAAGTTAATAACTTCGATTATGTTATGTTATTTAGGTAATGTTAGTTGTCTTACAAACAACTTGACTACTCCAATAAACGTTCGTCGTTTTTCTCTATCTTCAAACATCACAACTTCTAGCAACACATCTACTATACTCGAAAGTTCTTCTTTATAGAGGATGTCACCAGGAAAACGTAAGTTATTAAGTAAATCACGACTTACATCTCCTATACCAATGATTGACTTGACCACAGAGGAAACTACAGATGAGGCAATTTACAAAGGAGTTTCAACAGGTATAATCACAATTACTTTATTTATTAAATTAATTAAATAGTATATATTATTTTTATATTTATATTAGTTCGTAAAGTAATATTCTTTTTTTTTCAACTAACTTTACAGATTATTTAGACCATGGTGACCAATGTATTACTTGTGAAGTATGCAATGCTAAATTATGGGATGCAGAAAAAGGAAGGGGAAGAAAAGAGAAAGGAAGAATATGTTATTTCTTATGTTGTGGTTATGGCAAAGTAGAGCTACCAGATTATAAAGATGCTGTCCCAAGTTATAAGAAACTTTTTATGTATAAGGATAAAGAAAGCAAACATTTTTTGAATAATATTCGACGGTATAACTCCATGTTTGCTTTCACGTCAATGGGTGGTAAGGTTGATCCCACTGTTAATAGAGGTAATGGACCATTCTGCTACAGAATTAGTGGTGAGAACTATCACAGCACTGGAAGCCTGCTTCCGGAAAACGGAGATCAACCAAAATTTTGCTAGCTCTACATATTCGATACTGAAAATGAACTATCCAACAGACAATCCGTTTTTAGGTAATTATAATAAACTTTAATTTTTTTTCCCACCGAAGCTTTCTTCATTATTTTTTTTTTATTAATATTGATGTTTTTTGACACTCCGCTATTTTTTAACCAGTCGTTCCAAGGATACATCTTCCTCAAGTGTGGCTGATCTTGATCGTAAACTGATTGAACATATAAAAGTTATTTTAGATTCAGAAAATCAGTTGGTAAAAGCTTATAGGATGGTTAGAGACTGTTTTCATGAAAACCCTGATCTTAATCTGAAGCTTCGTCTAATTGGTATTAGAGAAAAGGATGGACGAACGTATAATTTACCAACCTGTGGTGAAGTTGCTGCTCTTATTGTTGGGGATATTGCCAACACAATCAACAATAGAGATATAATTATTGAAACGCAGACATGTACTTTGAAACGAATTAGTGAATTGCATCCTTCATACCTTGCACTTCAATATCCTATTTTGTTCCCTTATGGAGATGATGGTTACAGAATTGACATCCCTCATCGAGGTGTCGTAGATGTAATCAATAAGAAACGTCCAAATTGTACAATGAGAGAGTTCTTTGCATATCGCGTGCAAGACAGAATTAATCAGTTTTCATTGATTCTAAATTCAAGGAGACTCTTCCAACAATTCTTGGTTGATGCCTATACCATGATTGAGAGCGAAAGGCTTAACTACATACGACTTCAACAAAAGAATCTAAGGTCAGATAGCTATGAAAGTCTCTGTGAATTAAGAAATAAGGGCCAACAAGACATATCTAAGGTTGGAAAACGAATCTTTTTGCCTTCTTCGTTTACCGGTGGCGCTAGATATATGATGCAAAATTATTTAGATGACATGGCTCTCTGTAAGTGGTTTGGTTATCCGGATTTTTTTATAACCATCACTTGCAATCCAAAGTGGCCTGAGGTTAAAAGGTTTCTTAGAGACACAAATCTTAAACCTGAAGATAGGCCCGATGTACTGAGCAGATTGTTTAAAATAAAGTTGGATTCAATTTGCAAAGATTTTAAAGAACGCCATCTATTTGGAAAAGTTGCAGCAGGTATTTTATCAAATTGGTTTTTATATACATATTAGATTATTTAAATCTACTAATGATTTCTTTTTGTACAGTTGTTTACACAATCGAGTTTCAAAAGAGAGGATTGCCTCATGCCCACCTATGCTTATTCTTGGAAAATGAAGCCAAACTTCCGACGGTTGACCATGTTGATCCATTTATATCTGCAGAAATCCCTGATGAAGATGAAGACACAGAATTATATGCGCTTGTGAAAGACTATATGATTCATGGTCCATGTGGTAACGCTAATTTAAGTTGTCCATGTATGGTTGACAATAAGTGTTCTAAGGGTTTTCCAAAGAAATTTCAGGATCATACTACACTGGATTCAAATGGATTTCCAATATACAGAAGAAGAGATAATGGTGCTTCTGTAGTAAAAAATGGAATCGACTTAGACAACCGAAGTGTTGTACCATACAACAAAAAACTTTTGAAACGCTACCAGGCCCATATAAATGTTGAGTGGTGCAATCAAGCCGGATCAATTAAATATTTTTTTAAATATATAAATAAAGGCCCTGATAGAGCAACCGTTGCTGTTGTCCAACATGATAATAACAATGAAGAACTAGAACAGGACGAGGTCAAAGAATATTATGATTGTAGGTATCTCTCAGCTTGTGAGGCATCTTGGAGGATCTTCGCCTATGATGTGCATTACAGGACTCCTTCTGTTATAAGGCTGCCTTTCCATCTTCCCGGAAAACAACCTGTTGTTTTTTGACCCGACGAGGATATTAATCAAGTCCTTAACAAACCATCTGTCAAAGCATCAATGTTTCTTTCCTGGATGGAACGTAACAAAGACCCGAATGACATAGTGGCCCGTACACTTACATATGTTCAGTTTCCAAGTTGGTATGTATGGAAGCTTGATAAACGTTGTTGGGAACCTAGACAAAGACATAAGTCAATTGGGAGAATTCACGCTGTAAGTCCGTCTCTTGGGGAAGCCTATTTTTTAAGAATTCTTCTTAACAAAGTGAAAGGACCAAAATCTTTTGATGATATTAAAACAGTTGATGGTAAGGTATATGATACATTTAGAGATGCATGTTATGCACTCGGTCTTTTGGACGATGACACGGAATACATTGAGGCAATCAAGGAAGCAAATGAAACAAGATCCCCTTCGTATCTTCGTAATTTATTTGCTACTTTGCTATTAACAAATACGTTATCCAGACCAGAGGTTGTATGGGAAAGCACATGGAGATACATGACAGACGACTTTATCTACAGACTTAGAAAATATCATCGAGTACCAGGTAATTCTTTTACACAAAATGTTGTTCTTCTCCCCATTTTTTTCTGTTTCTGGTTGTGATACAAAAAAAAAAAAAACTATTTCGATTTAAAGAAAACATGGTTTTGTGTTTCATTTATGATATATTGTTTGGTTCATTAAATATTGTTTTATTACATAAATATATTTTTTTTCATTTTTTACAGATTTATCAATTCCAGATGAGCAGCTTAAAAACTATGTTTTGAGTGAAGTTGAAAAATTCTTAGCTAGAAACAACTCATCACTCAAAAGATTTGAGACAATGCCGTACCCAGATAATGTGTCTATGTCTGATTCAGACAATCGTTTGATTAACGAGGAGCGTATATACGACAAAACCAATCTTGAAATTGAATTTAATAATCAACTAAATTTGCTAACTGAGGAGCAACGGTCACTTTTCCAACAAATAATAAACGCAATTGAGGGTAACAAAGGTGGGGTTTTTTTGTGTACGGCTATGGTGGGACCGGGAAGACCTTCTTATGGAAGACATTATCTGCGGCAATAAGATCAAAAGGTCAAATTGTATTAAACGTTGCTTCCAGTGGGATCGCGTCGTTGTTATTGTCTGGTGGCAGGACCGCGCATTCCAGGTTTCGTATTCCATTGAATCTTACTGAGGATTCAGTTTGTAATATAAAACCTGATGGAGATGTAGCTAGACTACTACATGAAACAAAGTTGATTATATGGGATGAAGCGCCTATGGTCCATAAGCATGCATTCGAAGCGTTGGATAGAACAATGAACGACATTTTCAATATCGACATTTCCAACCGATCAAATATCCGCTTTGGAGGAAAGGTTATTGTTTTAGGAGGCGATTTTAGACAGATCCTTCCTGTTGTTCCAAATGGTGGAAGACAAGAGATTGTCAATGCCTCATTAAGTTCGTCTTACCTGTGGAATACATGTAAGTTGCTGAGACTAACAAAAAACATGAGGTTAACAGTTGGAAGTTCAGCATCGGACGGTGAAGAAATAAAACAATTTGCAAAATGGCTTTTGGATATAGGTGAGGGAAATGTTGGTGGTCCAAATGATGGAGAAGCATCAATTGAAATACCAAGCGATCTTCTGATCACTGATACACCGGACCCCATTTCAACTTTAATTGATTTTGTGTATCCTTCAATTCTTGAAAACTTCAACAATCAAAATTATTTCAGTGAGAGGGCTATACTTGCACCTAAGAACGAGGTTGTGCATGAAATTAATGATCGGTTGTTGTCACTATTCCCAGGCGAAGAACGAGAATATCTTAGTTCAGACAGTCTTTGTCAGTCTGAAAATCCAAACGCTACACAACAAAAACTATACTCTCCTGATGTGCTTAATGGTCTTAAAGTATCCGGCTTACCTAATCATAGGCTATCACTAAAAGTAGGCGTTCCGGTGATGCTCTTACGTAACATTGATCAACAAAATGGTCTTTGTAATGGTACACGACTACAGGTCAAAAAAATGTATAACCGTGTAATAGAAGCCGAGATAATATCCGGAGGGAACATAGGCACTCGCACTTATATACCAAGGATTAGTTTGATACCTTCTGATAAAAAAATTCCTTTTGAGTTTCAAAGGAGACAATTTCCGTTGGCTGTTTGTTTCGCAATGACTATTAACAAGAGTCAGGGACAATCACTGTCTAGAGTTGGTCTGTATCTGAAAGAGCCAGTTTTCACCCACGGTCAGCTGTATGTTGCTTTATCGAGAGTTAAAACCAGACAAGGAGTTAAACTTCTGATTTTGGACAATGACGGCAAACCTACTAATAAAACGACAAATGTAGTTTACAAAGAAGTATTTCGTGACTTGTGATCTCCATGTACTCATTCATCGTTCGATCATTCATTCCATGTAACTGTTCTCTAAAATGATCCATAACATTTTTTTGAAGTCATTTAATGTTTATTTTTTGTTGTTTTTTAATGAATTTTGTTAACGTAATACAAAACATGTATACTCATACACACACTTAAATATTAACCTAAACTTCTACATAAAGAAACAATACGTTGACTTATAATTCGCTATCCATTATCTTCCATAAACACAGTATTAAACAAATTTGCATCATCATGTATCTCGAGATATTAAATTATTTGTCTCATTGTATTTTATTAATTTATTATTACTTGAACGGTCATTTAATTCAAACGATTAGTTCAATAAATTAAAGTTACTCATTTGTCTTTTAGTCCACCCGCGAACCTCGCGGGTTCTTAAACTAGTATATGTATATATAGGAGCGCTAAAATGAAAACCACCCCAAGTTGTAAGAACCGAGAGAACCACTTTTCAACCATTAGATCTTCAAGATCAATGAATGAGATTAAAAGTAATTAAAGAGTATTATTAAATATTTTTTTTTCTTATTATGTCTTTAATATTTTAATCTAAAAGGTTAGTAAATTTACTCAATTTTGTTTTTTTTTCTTTATTGTTTTTATTACTATTTTTGTATTATAATATTAATTGTTATTTTTTAACAATTCAGATTTTTTTAATTTAGATTTTTTAACAAAACAATTTTTTTTTGCGCGCCGTTTTTACTCCCGGCTTTTTCACGCGTCGTTTTTTAACACGCCGTTTTTACGCCCGGCTCTTTCACGCGTCTTTTTGTAACGCGCCGTTTTTTACGCGCCGCTTTTTACGTTTTACAATTTACATAAAAAAAAGTTTTACATTTTACGTTAAAAAGTTTACGTTTTACGTTAAAAAGTTTACTTTTTACGTTTTACGTTAAAAAATTTACGTTTTACGTTAAAAACTTTACGTTTTTACATTAAAAAGTTTACGTTTTACGTTAAAAAGTTTACGTTTTACGTTAAAAAATTTACGTTCTACGTTAAAAATTTACGTTTTACGTTAAAAAGTTTACGTTTTACGTTAAAAAGTTTACGTTTTACGTTAAAAAGTTTACGTTTTACGTTAAAAAGTTTACATTTTACGTTTTACGTTAAACTTTTTACATTTTACGTTAAAAACTTTACGTTTTTACATTAAAAAGTTTCACGGACTTTTACAAAAAATGGGTAGAGTTTCCTCTGTTTTTGGACAATCCCGACAATGCAAGTTGTCGTTATAATTTTCAAAATTTAATACACAATAAACGAAACAATATAATCATATGATTCTACTACGTACGTTTATAAATACAACTTATTCAAAGTTCGGTTCTGCGATAAAATATTAATTAATACAAAACAATAAAATTTATATTTTTCGCCACTGTTATTCGAGTCTCAGGTTTAACCCGCTGACCCGAAGCAAGACTGAACCGTGACTGAACCGGCTGACCAACTTTGACCAAGTTGACCCGACAGTTGACCGAGTTGTCTGTTTGACCGAGCTAACACGTGCCGTGAAACCCGAACCAACTGAAATAACAAAAACAACCGGATTTGAATCGACACTTAACCGATATAATACTTGAAACCTGACTAACCTGAACTGAACCGAGAACAGCAGACCCGAGAACCAAAACTAAATCGGAACTAAGCTGAAACCAAAACCTGAATCGAAGTAACCCGAGATAACACCACCACTGCCGCCGCGACGCCGGTCGGCCTGAAGCCGTCGTCAACGTTGCTCCACCACCATCTTCATCATTGACTTTGTGACACTTCGTCGCCGACGTGGCTGCCAAACAGACTTGGAAAGAAGAGAAAGGGAGTAACCGGGAGAAGGAATTGGAGATGTGTGGTCGGGGTTTCGTCGGAACAACCTGCCGGCATTGACGCCGGTTCTGGCGTGTCTGCCGAAAAGAATCAGGAGAGGAGGAGGGGGTCTCGCCCATTGGAGAGGACCACCGACAGCCGCCGACTCCACCGTTTCGCCGGTCGCCGGTCCGATGTGGGTGTGTGGTTGAGGGAGACGGTGGGTGAGGGTTATGGTTGTGTGGATGAATTTCTTGTGTTGCAGGTGGGATTGAGAGAGGTACAGGAGATGTAAGTGGTGTGTCTAATGTATAGCTCGAGATAAAGAGGCAAAGTTCTTGGTGAAGGCTAGGGTTTGAGAGATGGATTTGAGAGATTGAGAGATGAAGATGATAATAGATCTGAGAGATGAGAGGTGATAGATATGTAAATGAGAGATGGGAGATGAGAGAGGAGAGAGGTTTATAAAAAGTCAGTGACTTTATATGAAGAGAGAGGGAAGATTTGACATTTTGGGGTAAATGACCAAAATACCCTTTTTCTGATTGGTTGAGAGTGGTTCTCGCGGTTCTTACAACTGGAGGTGTTTTTCATTTTAGCACTATATATATATATATATATATATGGAATGGATCATGAGAAAACCAAAAAACTAACAAAAAAGCCTAAAAACATACCAATTTTTTTTTTACAATTTTTTATAAAAAAATAGCTATTTTTTTATCTATGATATTTTTTTTTTCAAAAAAAATAAAATTGTACTACACATGTGCACTAATACGGAAAGCCTACACCACTTAACCAACCCCCCACCGACACCCCCCACCCCCACCCCTCAAAACCTAAATTTACACTCCCACCAAAAGCCTAACCTCCCCCACCCCCAAAAAACCTAACCCCCCCTTTCTCGAAAACCTAAAACTAAACCCTAAACATAAACCCGAAAAAAACCTAAACCCCACCCCCCACCCCCAAACCTAAACCCCCCTCCCCCTACACCCAAAAACCTAATCCTAATCTTAAACCTCCAAAAAACCTAACCCTAAAAGCTAAACTAAACTTAAAAGCTAATTTTAAGCATGTAATATACATGTGTAGTACACATATAATGAACATGTGCAATACAAGTTTTTTTTTTGAAAAAAAAATTTATATATAAAATATAGCGATTTTTTATAAAAAAATTGTAAAAAAAATTGGTATGTTTTTTATGTTTTTTTAGGTTAGTTTTCTAGTTTTCTCATGATCCTCTCTCTCTCTGTATATATATATATATATAGGGTAGGGTTCAAGAGTGAACCATATTATTTTTGTGAACAAATCTTGTCGATTGAGTTAGGAGATCTTGAGATTAATAATAATGACAATTTTCTAATTATTTATGTGTAGAAAATAAATGAAGAGGGTATAAGGGTAAATTGTTAACTAATTCTCTTTCCAATTAAATATTAATTTATTAATTTAAAAATAAACACAATTACTATTCAGCCAACCAGTTTTATAAACATACGTATATCCGTTTTATACACATGCATACATATGTAATTTGAATAATACATACGTGTACTCTGAGTATCCAATACAAGTACATATGTGTATAAACCATTTATTAGTTCTGTTTCTGTGTATTTTATACACAGTCTCTATTTAGGTTGTGTTCACATTGGTTTTCGCGGTTCTCACAATAAAGGTGGTTCTCGCATGAGCTCCTCCCTATATATATATATATATATATATATATATATATATATAGTGTCAGGATTTAGAGAAAACGGTGAAAAGTGTGAGAACAGTGAGAACGCTTATGGATCGTCCGATCAAAACAATCTATGGACTAGATTGGCGCGGTGACGTTTTCGTAAATAACATAAATTTTATTACGTGGTCGCGCTTTATTAAGGGTAATAAAGGTAAAACATCATTTCTTACATAAAACGTCATTGAAATATAAAACGCCAAGTAAATACAAAAAGCCAATTTTATCACTGCGTAGTTTTTTTCTGTGTTTTTATTTAAGGTCTTATGCTACAAAAACGCCATAAAATGTAAAACGCCATAATATATATACACCAAGCCTTACATCGGGATAAATATTAACTGTATTTATTGTTATAAAATAATATCCCGCCTAAACTACGCACCAAAAAAATCATATAAATAGAAACGTCTCACCATATTTCGTTTATCACACCAAAAAACACACAAAAACACAATGGTTACTAAATACCCTCTCATATTACAAATGTTCATCTAACATATTATAATAAAATGTTCAACCTACATATGTTGTTGATTTAAGTATATAAATGGACACAAATACTCTTACAACTTACGAATATACACATGCTGGCGTCTTCATATGATTTATGGCCTCCTTTGATTATTTCTTAGTTTAGGAAGTCTTTGAAATCATTTGTACAATATTAATATAGTTCATTTTCTTTAAAAGACAACAATAATTATATGTTGACAGAAAGAACCGCATGGATTAGATTGCTAATTCCATACATTAGAATAATGCTACAAAGTCTTAAGATGGTTAAAGTTTTTTGAATATGGCCAAATGCCACAAAAGTCCATTGTGGTTTATAATGATTGTTGAAAAAGTACTTAAGGAATATATTTTGTCGCCAGTGATCTCTAGATTAAGTGGTGAAGGGTTTGCATTTCTCTTGAGAGATGCACGTTCGACTCCTACTTGGTGCAGAGTGAGGCACTGGTGGGCAATGATAGAAGACCCAGGGAAACCTTGGTTGGATCCTGTTGGTTCAGTTCTGTTTTGAACATAAAGGAAAACATGAAAACATACCTTTGGTTGCATCAGCACAGGTTAGCAGAGAATCCATTAAGGGTTGACATGATTGTCATCTTGGTCTGGTTCCTCCTTAGGGTGCTGACTGATGATGGTGGCTAAGAAAAAAACCGATAAGGGAATCGGTATGGAGATGGAGGTCGAATATTATTGATGTTATAGCTAATGGGTTGTGTCCAATGTGTAACTGTCTAACCCCTTAACCTCCACATAATTCTCCTTATATAAGCACCGAGGAGGAAACCCTAATTAGTTAATAAGGGTAATATGGTCCATCAACAATTACCAACTAATTATTTAATAGGATTGTTATATATTTTGATCTATATAATGTAAATGATTATAATGGCTACAGATTAAATATTAATACGTAATATATTTAATCTTACATTCTCCCACTTAGCCGAGTAATCATTTACTATGAGTATTAGATAAGCCTGATCAGGAGTTAACACTCATTTTAGCCTTAAACAAGTACTATAGCAGAGAAATACAGCCGTTGAATCATTATGCGACTCAGGACCCCCATTAATCATACTATAGCCTTAATTTAAAACCTAATCGTCATGATCAAAATACGCGTAAGCCCTTTGTTTGATTTGTAACTTTATTTGTCTTATATGCCATTATGTCGACTTGACATATTCTTAGAGACGTACAAAATCAAACTGATGAGGAAAATTAACTAATACTTAGTCATTCATAGTACGATATGCAATTGCGCATGGCCATTAACTAATACCCGTCTATGAGCTCTCTTAATAAGACTTATGGGTAATAGCCCTTCAGTTATAGGATCCTTAAGCATATCATGAATGTATTCGATACAAACTTAGTTTCCTCAATTCGTTCATAAACGAATAATTAATTGCGTATCGAAACTTAATGCAGCACCTCTTGAACTGTTACTGTTCAAGGAGTCATGGTAGCTGACTTTATCACACTAATTCTTCAAAACATTATATGGAGTTAATAAACTTATGAGTCCACTGATAAACTTCTAACAACATTTAGTGACTATATTATGTCGTAATAACGTAGGTTGTTAATATCAGTGCATTATGACTCCTCCATGAAATAGGTTTTGTCTGCTGACATAAAGATATACCCGAAATTACATCTTATCATCTTTGAATATCACAAAGTTATAATAATAAACCGGTTTTAATTTTCACTTATTCTTCAAATAATAGCCTCTCGTTTCTTTTAAAGATATTGTAATACTCCATTAGATGCTTCACAATAATCTAGACATATCTAGTGTGTTGCAATGTGAGTAATATCTAAACGAGTATAGACTTGAACTTACATAAGGCTTCTAATTAATGAAGCATAAAGAAATAATCTCATTTATCCTATTATCCTCTAAAGGAAGAGCAGTATTGTTTGTTACATACGTAAGGACCCATTTCCTGTTAAACTTATGGAACGGAACTAATATCCCATTGGGTCTATTTCAGTATGTTATGATATCAATCACGTAAGAGATATCTCTGAGATCTATTATATCAAAGTTTGTGTTAACAATGCTTTGACTTATGTAACATATACTTGTCAAAAGAATATCATCTATATAGACAAGTTTATCTTAGTTGCTCCCACTCATTTTGAGGTAGGTACATTAATCCACTTGATTCTTGATGAAAATGATTACGTTAAGATTTCATCACATTATGATGTTTGCATTAACCCATACATGGATTTTATTGGCTTACAAATAAAGTGTTCTTTAACCTTCAGTTTGAAACTTTAGGTTGTTATCTAATGAACATGTAAATGTGTCAGCCATTTGTTATGGAAAATTGTTTTTAATGTTCATCTAATGTAGCTTTAAACTATTATAAGATACTAGAACAGTGATGATCCTCAAAGAAATCTTTTGTAAGATAGGTAAGAAAGACTCTTTCATAATTTATCTCTTCCTGAGTATAACCTTTGACAATCAAACATGCTTCTTCGTGTCTTAACGCTTATATTAGGATTTGATTTAGTTATGAACACTCTTAGGTAATTCAATCAAATCTCAAACGTTATATGAACACATAAAATCAGCTTTACTAGAAAACTGTTTTATTCCATTAAGAATATCGATTGACACTAATGGCTTAATTTGAAGAGATGGGATCAATAAACATTTCCAAAATCCATTTCAACTTCAGTTAGGGAAGTTATGTAATCATCAAAATTAGTAGGCTTTTAAACCTAGATGACCTCCTGAGTTGATTATTGGGTTCATTAGAAGTTTCAGTTTTATGGATTAGCCCTTGGTTATGTTGCTATCATTTTCAGGATTCTAAGTTTGTAAGAGTTGGTGCAGTAAGGTGTACAAGAGGTGTAATCGGAGTTAAATTTGGAGTGAAATTTAATGACACTCTTCCCCCCGCCTCTTGTATTCCTTGCAAATCATAATAAGGACTTTTACTGCTCCCACTGACCTTAGGAATCTTTAGGAACTCAGCATGCTTAGGGTCAATACTTAATGACCAACAGATTCTAATAGAGAAAACAAATTAATGACGTTAGTCGTTTTGATTTCTCTTGTTGAGGATTATATTAGTTTATGTAAGAAATCTAAGTGCGCCCACAATTAGGCAACAATGAAACTTTTGTAAGAGTAGCATTAGATTTTTAGGAGATAAGTTTTGATAGAACAGTGTCGTGATGGAGCAGTGTCTTGTACAAGAGGTGTAAATTGAAGTAATATAAAGTTTTCACTCCCCACCTCTTGCAACTATTGCAAGTTATTATTAAGACATTTAATGCTCCCACTGATCTTTAATATCTCTAGAATGCTACAAGAGAAGTTTCAATGAGGTACGTGACGTGGGAACCTATCATATATACGTTAGACTTTATTGGATTTCCTTAACGTCCAAATGTCATAAGAAAATTTAGGGACGTATCTAATAGAAATCTAATTAAGTATATATATGAATAGATTTCTTCTAAGACTGTG
This sequence comes from Helianthus tuberosus, assembly GCA_030545235.1. Classification (NCBI taxonomy): domain Eukaryota; kingdom Viridiplantae; phylum Streptophyta; class Magnoliopsida; order Asterales; family Asteraceae; genus Helianthus; species Helianthus tuberosus. Next base: position 37,959 of record JARYGA010027425.1, read on the forward strand.
GGCCATATGCGACAAAATTTAGATACAAGTTGATAGTCTTTTAAATGATAAATGAATTATGTCTGAATATTCCATTTTGAATAAATGACTTATGATGGACCCATACTTATTCCTTAAGCCAAGTAATATTTTAGGGCTTTAACGTCATGATTTGAAATCACTTAGAATGAGATTAGATGAATAATCATCCTCATTAACCATGTCATAATTTCTCATGAATTTCGGTTATAATGGATGAAATTTATAAGTCTCATTTTCCTTTTGTCAAATTCTCATTTTCATGATGACAAAAGTTGTGAAAAAGTAAGGTATCATCTAGTTTCATTTTAATAATGTTTCTATCCAGACATTTAGAACAAATAAGATGAGAGTTTAAGATAAGTGTGACTTTATGTTGACTATGCAAACCTCACAACCTTCATGACATAGCCTAAGTAATGATACTGTACTCTGATTAATAATCAGAATATAATGTATCGAAAACCTTTGTTAGAAGACTGCTTATTATGGTTCTTATAGCGTTAACAATTAATTTTGTCACTAACTCTCATATTATTTATTTGTCAAGTTCTGGGAAGAAACGTATGGAACTAGAGTCAACTAATCATGTGTTAATTGGAATATTGAAATTACCAGACTTAAATATCATTAATAAGTGACTATGTAATTAATTTACCCAACTGTTCTTTAGAATAATGGATAGTCTCGTTGTTTATGTCTAGTCTAATGACATAATTATGTAGTGAGATTTTCCCTTGAAGAACCTTAATGTTGGAATTAGCACTTGTAATTTGTCTATGGACCTTAGAACAATCCTCTTTTAAACGTTTTAGTGGTTGTAAGGTGAATAACAACTTATTTTCCAGCTTTAAACATTTACTTCTTTGTACATATGTTGCTTATCAACACACTCGTTATACTTTGGTATTTTGAGTGTTATAGTTGATTTATAAGGCATCAAATTTGTACAAGTGAAAATCTTAGTATGTAATGTACTGGAAAAATGTACTTATTACCATGCGTAAGCCCTTAACGTTATGGGTCATGGTTTTGTACATTATAATGTATTCACATATACCACTTAACTTTATAGTTTAGAGTTTCAAATTAAGGCATGCATCTTAGGAGTTCTAGTGATTATTCCATAATTATAGATTAGTCTTAGGAAAAGACTTACTCTGGAATAACTTTAGTGATAGCATTTACGTTAGAGAGTTCTTGATTATCATAATAGACATCATGGTCGATTTGTCCTATTCATCATGCTCTAACTTTCTTCTTTATAATCTTTATCAGAAGAGAGCAATAGGATTATCGTGTCTTAGGGAAAAAACAAGGATTTAATTTAAGAGCTAATTCTAATAGAAACTTTGAATAAAGCAAACATTTTAGGTTTAAAAAATTAGAGTGGATGAGATATAGATTAATAGAAGAAAAATTACAGTGAGTAAAATTATGGGTACTAAGAATAAGGCAGACGAAATGATCATAAAAACTTAATTAAGGATCATTAATCTAAGGATCATTATGTGAAGAGATTGTGATATGTCTATTACTAACATCAAAATAATAGACTTAGCTAAAAAATTCTACTTAAATGAAGACAAAACAGCTTTGGCCAGAAGTGTAATCATTTAAGCATATGTGCAAAGTAGTTGTAACAAATCAGCTTTGGCCAGAATTGAAACAATCACTTTAGTTATGCACTTGTTGAGTATGCCATCTATGAATGAATTAAATCAGCTTTGGCCAGAAATTAAGACATTCATGCTTATGATGCATACACAACATAGCTTTCGTAATACTTGAATGATAAGTAGATGTATCAAGTCAGCTTTGGCCAGAAATGATATATCAAAAGCTCATTCAAGTTAAGCTATTTTGGTTTTGTAAAACATTATTTGATCCTTATTAATTAGCTAAGTAATTACAAAACCAATTATTTAATAGCAAAAAAATTTTAGGTCACATTAAACAGCTTAAAGAAATAATGAGGTTTCGAGTCTTGTGCGATCAGTAATGCACAAGTCTTATGCGATTAATAAGGCCCAAGTAGACTTGTGCGATCCATAAGGCCCAAATAAGCTTGTGCGATCCATAAGGCCCAAGTAAGCTTGTGCGATCCATAAGGCCCAAGTAAGCTTGTGCGATCTATAAGGCCCAAGTAAGCTTGTGCGATCCATAAGGCCCAAGTAAACTTGTGTGATCCATAAGGCCCAAGTAAGCTTGTTCGAACCATAAGGCCCAAGTAAACTTGTGCGATCCATAATGCCTTGTGCGATCCATTATGCCTTGTGCGATCAGATCCCTTTTTTTTTTTTTTTTTTCGGTCTGATCTTGTGCGAATCTTAAGGGTCTTGTGCGATTTGTACAATAATGATCTCGAATCCTCTGTATAATAGCTGTTTGTTGTGATAACTTAACTAAAATTCGAAAATTATGAATTGAGATATAGTTTCCAATTATTAACATTGATCTATTTTTGTCACTAAATTTCGAAATCATAATCTGTTTATCATTTAACAGATTTCGAAAATAACTTAATGGACAAGATTAGATCAAAATTAGGGAAACATCTAACAATTCAAATCACATTCCAAAACATAAAGGAAAAATTCGAATTTCTCATAAGAACATAAGAACATAAGAACATAAGATGAACCCTAAAAAATTAAAACATGATTCTGGAACCCGAAACCTGAATTTTTCAAGGTTTTCTAAAACAGATTTCGGTCATAAACATAATCCAGTTAATTTTTAACCCATATTTCGGTTAAAACATAAACATATAATTAATTCAGATTTCGAAAATAATGATTTCGGTCTAAGACCCAAAATCGGCTGTTCATAAGATTATTCAAAGAAAAATTCCGTTTTCCAAGTTTCAATCCCAGAATTATGGATACGAAAACAGAACTGACTAATCAACATATGCTCTGATACCACATGTTGGTTCAGTTCTGTTTTGAACATAAAGGAAAACATGAAAACATACCTTTGGTTGCATCAGCACAGGTTAGCAGAGAATCCATTAAGGGTTGACATGATTGTCATCTTGGTCTGGTTCCTCCTTAGGGTGCTGACTGATGATGGTGGCTAAGAAAAAAACCGATAAGGGAATCGGTATGGAGATGGAGGTCGAATATTATTGATGTTATAGCTAATGGGTTGTGTCCAATGTGTAACTGTCTAACCCCTTAACCTCCACATAATTCTCCTTATATAAGCACCCAGGAGGAAACCCTAATTAGTTAATAAGGGTAATATGGTCCATCAACAATTACCAACTAATTATTTAATAGGATTGTTATATATTTTGATCTATATAATGTAAATGATTATAATGGCTACAGATTAAATATTAATATGTAATATATTTAATCTTACAGATCCTTGAGCCAAACGAGTTTTACCGGTAATTTCCCCGTCGTGCCTACGGGCGGGTGGGTTACCGGGTTTTCTCCAGAATTGGTGGTGGACTCGGGTTACTCTCGGAGTACTCCGTTTGTCCAGTGGGTGCTCCGAGAGTGCTCGGGATTGAGTTTGTTGGCCGTTCAAAAAAAAGTCATTAAAGAAGTTTTTACCTGTTTACACCAATGTAAATGATGTAATCGTGATGATTAAGGGTTATAAACTAGGATAATATCCAATATAATATATTAATAATTTATACCCATTTTTCCTTCCCCTTTCTCTTACAATATGGCACCTAACCCTATCTCCACTACACCATCTCTTTCATACGACCGGCAACTATAGGTCATTGAAACTAAATCTTCTTCACAACTTCTATATCTCTATTTCTCAATGTCACTGATGCAAAATGCACATTGATTGATCGTTCCATGTGGTGAGGAAAGGAGGATAACAAGGGCTAGAGAAAGGGTAGGAGAGAAATTGGTTGGATAACAAGTTAAATCTTTGGGTTTTTTATAGTTTAGGAATAGATCTAAAAACAATCATAGCTCATGGTTTGATTGGTGTAACTTTTCTTTGTAGTAATTTTTCGTTGGTTTCCCCGCTCGGCTTTCGGGTTTGGGGTGGTGTTTAATGAAGTTCTCCTTTAAAAAAAAAAAAAAAAGTAGGAGAGAAATTGAGGTGTTGGTCATAGTGGTGTGAGGAGCTCACGGTGGTGGTTAATATATATGTCACAAACTCACAATGTTAACTAGGGGTGAGTAAAAAGAATTAAATAATCGAACCATAACCGAAATAACCAAAAACTGAGTCGGTTGAAAAACTAATGGTTTGGTTATATATCTTTTATGCTCGATTTTTATATTTAGAGCATTCACGTTGGATTTTTTATCTTTATTCTTATAATTTAACTAATATATATATCCTAAAAAATAAAGATTTTCTGAAACACCTCATATCCCATTTCGTATTATTTTACGGAATGAACACGGATTGGTATATTTACCAATTCACTATAACTATAACAATTGCTAAAACTCATATGGATATGGAATAAGTATTCAACTCTAGGGATGAGCTCGGTACCGGTCCGGTACCGAACCGGTACCGAAAGTACCGGTACCGAAAAACGTTGAAAAGTGGTACCGGTATCGGTACTTTCGGTATTTTACTAGTGTTTTACCCAAAAATACTGGTACCGGTACCGAAAAACGAGTAAAATAGGAACCGGTACCGGTACCGAATATACCCGGTACCGGTTCGGTTCGGTTCGGTTCGGTACGGTACCGGTTCGGTACCGGTACCAGGTACTTAATGCTGATCCCTATTCAACTCCAATGGAGTAAGCAATTGATCAAACCTTATTGTTTCCTAGTAATTTAAGGACACGAGACATTACACCAACTCTAATATGATATGTTATCTATCGAAAAATGTTTTGTTAATTTTCATAGATAACATATTGGTTGTTGTTTATCTTTTTCATAACAAACGACCTAAAAGTAATACTAACTAGTGAAATTTTCCCGCGCTGCGCGGCGAGAATATGATTGATATCTGTTTGGTTCATTACGATATCGGTACTCGCTATAGTTATTGAAAGAGACCTTACATTGATCTAAAACAATAAATACGAATATTAATACCGGTAAGGTTGTTCAAGTGTGTCGCTATAATTATCGTATCAAAACGAACCGAAACCAACGGTACGACATATGTATCGGTACCACTATTAATTTTTATTGTTTTTTCGCTTTCAATAATTTGACATCGTGTCGCTACCATACCACACCTAACCTAACAACATCGGTGCCGATATGCATTCACTTGTTTGATAACGGATATCGTGTCGCTACCCTGGTGAAACAAACTGAAAAACTTAAAAAATAAATAAACATACATGTGAATTTAGATTTTTTTAAAGTCGACGAACGCAAGTTATTACTAAAAAAATCAAACTGGATGATAACTAAAATACTTCTTATCATAAATAAATTTAACAAATACTTGAGAGTTATCAAAAAAATAATATTCATTACCCAAAATCAAAATAAATAACAAATAAAGACAAAAAAACCAAATACTAAACAAATATCATTACTATCCATCACCACTTTTATTTAATATATAAAATCAAAATAAATAACAAATAAAGACTAAAAAACAAATACCAAACAAATATCATTACTATTCATCGCCATTTTTGTTTAATATGTATAATATAATGTTGTACATAGAAATAATGGCAAACCTCATTACCGACTCAAACTATACTTTTCAAGGAATCATATCCATATCGAGAAGAGGCGAGAAGCTCCTAGGCATAATGATCACAAGCGAACTTGTAGAAATTCTTCCTGGACCCGTTCACAATCATCAGGGTAGTTAGTTTTTTCAAAGTCAGACAGTTCCCCCAGAAGCGATTCTTATCCGCGTAACGATCGACAAAAAGGCTCTTATAACAATCGGTCACGTCATACACCAAGAATTGAAGCCAAGGAGCGAACATATACCAACTCAGTAAGACACTGTCTGAAGTTCTTATGACCAAAAAACTTTCTCTGCCTACATTGCATTCGATGTGAGCATGCACCAAAAGAGATGAGAAAACATATTGCAAGTACCATAAAGACATTGGTCATGAAACTAATGATTGTTTTCAGTTAAAAAAGCAGCTTGAGCCTGCAGTAAAATCCGAAAAGCTGGCTCATTTGGTAAAAGACATCACTGACGGTCCGCAACCAATGGATACCGAAACAGCAAGTCAACCTGCAGAGCAAACAAAAATGTTACACATATGCATGGAAGATCGCGCAGTAATAGAAGACATTATGAGAAAAAACAATGAGGCATGGTGTGAACAACAAGTTGTTTTTCTTGTCGTACGAGGAGGGTTATCACATGTCTGGTTGTTTTTCCTAGGGCACTACCATCGAAATGTGTTTTCGTAGATGGAGGAAGTAATTCGGATGTCATGTATGAGCGTTTCCTACAATTGGACTAGGAAGACCAGAAGAGGCTAGAGCATTACAATAATGAAATCATGCAACCGTTGGGTCAAATCACTTTTCCAGACACTCTTAACGATGGCAAATGTTCACGCACTGAAGTGGTCATTATAACATCATATTAGGACGAGAATCCCTGGCCCCGTTTAACGTTGTTGCATCAACCATTCATGGTTCCATTGGTTTTCGAACAATGCAAGGAATAACAGTCATATGGTCCAATAAACAACGCGCAATAGTTGAGGACTTCCACCCAATGAAACAACCCAAAACTCTGATGCTAAAGAAGAATAGTGGGTACTCAATCCTCGTTTTCCAGAACAAATAATCACTCTTGGTATCTCTCTGTCTGAAAATGTGCGTGATCACCTAAAGTAGTTGTTGCGCACTAATATGAGTGCCTTTACCTGGAAATCCTCGGATATGCAAGGAGTCCCACATGCTATGGCCGGCAGAGCATCGGTTGAATGTGTCAAAATCAGAATTGCCTGTCGTGCATAAAAGGCTAAGCATGTGCCTGGAATGAATAAGGGCAATGCGTGAACAAGTTGAAGAACTGTTAGAGGCCAACATAATAAATGAAGTAAGATACCAAACGTGGGTCTCTAATCCAGTAATGGCAAGGAAGAAAAACAGATCATTACATATGCGTTTGGATTTTAAGGACCTCAATCGCGCATATCCTAAGGATGCATATCCATTTCCTGTAATATATCTCAAAGTCGATTTATTAGCACCATTCAAGTTCAAATGCTTTCTGGATGCTTACAAGGGATACCACCAAGTGCAGATGGTACTTGAAGATGAAGATAAGACGGCTTTCAGAACTAATACAGGAGTTTACTATTACACTAAGATGCCTTTAGGCTTAAGAAACGCAACTGTTTTGCAGTTTTCTAAATCAAATTTCTTTAAGAGAGTTCTTACATATTTGGTTTGATGTATAAAGGTTCCTCTCTCAAGTTGCTTAACTTGCAAGCCTATAAAACATTGTATCTCACCCATGGCACTTATTTCATATTTTGATGTCATTAGATTTTGAAAAGCTTCAAACAGTTGTGAGTTTGTTGATGCATATATGATGTCATCAACATAGATTTGATTAACTGTCAAATCTTTTCCTTCCCATTTTAATAATAGTGTTTTATCAATTGCCCCCTTTTAAAGTTGTTATCAGTTAAGAAGGATGAAAGAGTTTCATACCATGCTCTTGGAGCTTGCTTGAGTCCATACAAAGCTTTATCAAGTTTGTAGACATGATTAGGGTAATGAGCACCTTCAAAACTAGAGGGTTGACACACATAGACCTCTTCATTGATCTTCCCATAGAGAAATGCACATTTGATATCCATTTGATACACTTTCATCTTTTGAGTTATAGTAAATGCATGGAATAGCTTGATAGCCTCTAATCTGGCTACAAGAGCAAAAGTTTCATCAAAGTCAATCCCATATTCTTGTATGTACCCCTAAACCACTAGCCTTGCCTTGTTCTTTACCACAATACCCCTTTCATCTATTTTGTTCTTGAATACCCACTTGGTTCCAACAAGACACTTTCCCTTGGGTAATGGTACAAGCTCCTAGACTTCTTGTCTTTTGAATTGAAGTAACTCTTGTTGCATAGCCTCTACCCAGTTGATATCTATTAGCGCATCTTGATATTTTAGAGGTTCATTCATGGACAAAAAACCAACAAAAAAGCAAATGTTTGTTGTTTGGATCCTTGTGAGGACACCTTTGCTCATATCTCCTATGATTTGTTCTGTAGGATGAAACTTCAAGAAAGGATGTCCTCCTACATAAGGTACAAAGCCTGTGATGGTGTTTGAGGAGTTGGGTCCAGATTGATCATTTGAGTAGTTATTGGGTGTCTCAGGGAATTATGGTGGTGGTGGTGGCAATGGGCGAAGAGGTTTCGTAAATGAGTTATCAATAGTTTTGGAGACACAAGTAGTTTGAGTCTCGGAACTACTGGTAGGTGAATACTCATATGAGTCATTAGTAAGTGCAGGAACTACTTTGCCAAAGTCAAAACTGAATTTAGTAGTTTGGTCCTTGTTCTTTGTGGATGATAAGGGTTGTATGAAAACATCAGTTATGTAATCAACTGTTGCATTTCCAGTAGTTTGATTGTCACTAGGAACTGTTGGATCACTTCTTGGTTTAAACTTCAGGATATCCAGATCAAATAATTCAGTTGGATTGGCAGGTATCTTAAGAATGAACATTTCATTGAACTTCACATTAAATGTTTCTTATATTACTTGTGTTCGAGAGTTGAATACTCTGTAGGCTTTTACAGTTGAGGAGTACCCAATAAAATACCCACAATCGACCTTGGTTGCAAACTTTGATATGTAGTATTTTAGGTTTAAGATGAAATAAGGGCACCAAAATACTTTGAAGAAAGAAATTTGTGGTTTGATCTTCATCAGCACTTCATAAGCAGTTTTTTGATGTCTCTAGTTATGTAGAACCCTGTTTTGCACATAACTAACAATATTTACTATTTCCACCTAGAAGGAAAGTGGTAGACTAGAATAAGTTAGCATAGATATTGCAGCTTCAATTAGAGTTTTGTTCTTTTTTTAACCACCCCATTTTGCTGAG